>JAQZBX010072448.1:0-15071 GCA_029593785.1 Cabassous unicinctus | reverse complement strand
GGCAGTGCAAGCCACCTCAGGAGCTATTCTGTGACTAGAATTGGATGCTCCATTTCCCAAAAACAGGGGAGGAAGAGACAGCTGGCCACCGATTTAAGCTACTCATTAGCAAATTTGGCTGGTTAATGTATAACCCTAAGTACAGCTAAAGTTTGAACCTGTCCAAGTCAGAAAGAGGCCAGTAGCTGCCATTTTGATTCCTCCCCGAGCATGAGGAGAAGTCGGGCTGACTGAAAATCACAGCACTGGTAGGGACGGGCTTCTTTCACCCAGACAGGCCTGCAGCCCTAGCCTAGGCTTCAGCCCCACCTCTAGCAGGAGGAAGCTGGCGGGATCTGCACAAGCCTCTCTGGGTAACTGCAGGTACATTCGGCAGGCAGACTGAATAGTCGGAAGTCTACCGGGGCAACTGTAGTCATTTTGGTCCTGCACGGCATAGATTGCTGCCCACACATGCAGCTCCATCCCGGCCCTAGGCATGGGAAAAAGGGGCTTGAAGCTTCATCACTCTCTGGGCAACTACAGTCTAGGTTCGCACGACTTGGATTATTACACACAGCTGTGGCTCTTGTCCCTACCCCTGGAAAAGGAGAAAGTTGGGAGAAGCTTCATCCGTCCCTGGGGAAATGAGGGCAGGTGGAGCCTCCACAGCTTACAGTACCAATTATATCCTTGGCTCCTACTACACACCAGCAAGGGAGAAAGGGCAAGAAAGCCCTAAACTAAATAGAGAAACTGCACCCAGAATAAATACATTTAGTAAGCCAGGTGCCAAGACACCAACAAAAAATTACAATCCACACCAAGAAAGAGGAAGATATGGCCCAGTTAAAGGAACAAAATAAGCCTCCAGATGACATAAAGGAGTTGAGACAACTAATCACAGATGTTCAAACAAATCTCCTTAACAAATTCAATGAGATGGCTAAAGAGATTAAGGATATAAGAAGACATTGGATGAGCACAAAGAAGAATTTGAAAGCATACATAGAAAAATAGCAGATCATATGGGAATGAAAGGTACAAGAAATGAAATTAAAAATATACTGGAATCATATAACAGCAGATTTGAGGAGGCAGAAGAAAGGATTGGTGAGCTTGAAGTAATGGCCTCTGAAAGCAAACATACACAAGAACAGATGAAGAAAAGAATGGAAAAAAATGAACAAGGTCTCAGGGAATAAAAGGACAGGAAGCAATGTGCAAACATATGTGTCATGGGTGTCCCAGAAGGTGAAGAGAAGGGAAAAGGGGCAGAAGGAATATCTGAAGAAATAATGGTAGAAAATTTCCCAACCCTATTGAAAGACATGGATATCCATGTCCAAGAAGCAGAACGTACTTCCATCCTAATAAATCTAAATAGACCAACTCTGAGACACATACTAATGAGAATGTCAAATGCCAAAGACAGAGAATTCCAAGAGCAGCAAGAGAAAAGCAATGCACAACATAAAAGGGATATCCAAAAAGATTAAATGCTGACTTCTCACCAGAAACCATGGAGGCAAGAAGACAGTGGTATGATATATTTAAGATAATGCAAGAGAAAAATTTCCAGCCAAAAATCCTTTATCTGGCAAGATTGTCTTTCAAAAATGAGGGTGAGTTTAGAATATTCACAAATAAACAGACAGAGAGTTTATAACCAAGAGACCAGCTTTGCAGGAAATACTAAAAGATGTGCTACAGCCTGAAAAGAAAAAACACAAGAGAGAGGCTTGGAAAAGAGTCTAGAAATGAAGAGTAAATCAGTAAAAGTAACAATAAGTCTCAAAAGAGTGGTGAAAATAAAATATGACAGATAAAACCCAAATACTTAGGAAAAAACTTAACCAATGATGTAAAGCACTTGTATTCAGAAAACTACAACTTATTGTTAAAAGAAATCAAAAAAGATCTAAATAATTGGAAGAACACTCCTTGCTCATGGATTGGAAGGCTAAGTATCATTAAGATGTAAATTCTACTCAAATTGATACATAGATTCAGTGCAATCCTGATAAAAATTCGACAAGCATTTTTTAAATAAATGGAAAGCACGATTATCAAATTTTGGAGGGGGGGAGGATTGTGGAAACATGGCCAACAGGTTAGACATATAAATCTTAGCTCTCACTAAAATAACAAAGAAAAAGCCAGAGGCTGCCGTGGGGACCTGCTTTGGGGCACAGCAAACCAGGACACTGTGTACCAACTCCGAGAAGAAGGAGGGCCGAAGACAAGAAGAACCCAATACAAGTAATCGTAAGTTAATAAACCTCCCAGATGCTGGGAAGGGTCCCCCTCCCCCACCCCCGGGAGATTAAGTGAGGGTAAAATTCCTGGAGAATTGTATCTGAGAGAAGAGCAGACGTCTACCTCCACGGGGAGGGCTCAGTGACAACGAGGAGGGTACTGGGCAGATAGGGAAGCCAGGAATAATCATAGGTTGCTTACCTTGGACACTGGAAGGGGCACACATACCCAGCCCTCAGGGTGGACAGATTAAGTAGAGACCCAGGCCCCTGTTTCAAATAGGGGTGTGACGGCAGATTATCTGGGAGGAAGAGAGGTCTGGGAGAGTGGAGAGTGAATTTTTTGCAGCAAGTTGAGCCAGTTGGGCCCCCCTTGAATATCAGAAGAGACCCCGACTCCACAGGGAGAGGGGAGGGGGATCCTCTCAGGTGGGTGGTCACGTCCAGCCACCTAGGTAAAGAGAAGAATTAAGTCACTGAGAAGGCAGAGACAGGCGGCAATCAGCACCAAAATGTCCAATGCTCAAGACAAAGATAAAATACTGAAAGCAGCAAGAGAAAAGAGAACCATCACATACAAGGGAAGTTCAACAAAATTAAGTGCTGATTTCTCATCTGAAACCATGGAGGAAGAGGCAGTGGTATGACACAGTTAAGGTACTAAAAGAAAAAAACTTCCAGCCAAGAATTCTCTATCCAGCAAAGCTGGCATCCAAAAAGGATGGAGATCTCAAAATATTCACAGATAAACAGAAATTAAGAAAGTATGCCAATGTGAATATTCTCGTTCTCCTGATTTTGTGATAATCAGGGTAGGTTAAACATCCATTATATTAGAAACCATGCATGTGTCCCCAGACCTAGTTTTTCTCCCTAGGTCTGGTTTTTAGAATGCTGGTGATAAACTAAGCCTGATTTATTATATGACCATCCTGCATGGGAAAAGACTGTAACTCTGGGTATCTTTGGACAACCTTAAGAGATATAGCAGGGGGACGGATGTGGCTCAGGTGGTTGGGCATCCATCTCCCTTATGGAGGTAATGGGGTTCGATCCACGGGACCTCCCAGTAAAAATTTAAAAAAGAAAAATATAGAATGCGCGTGGGCCACCAGGCCCCGAGCACGGGTGCGCCGCCAGGCCCCAGGTAAGCCGCCAGGCCCCATGCACGGATGAGCCACCAGGCCCTGTGAGCCATGCAGCAAGATGATGACGTAAAAGGAGAGTGACACAAGGGAGAGCCAACACGAGACGCACTGAAAAAATAGGAACTAAGGTGGCGCAGGCAGTGGGATGCCTCTCTCCCATATTGGAGGTTCCGAGGATCGAATCCCAGTGAAGACAGGAGGAGAAGGATGAGAAGAGAGGGCAGGAAATGGACACAGAGAGTTTTCCAGTGAATGGACAGCGAAACAGCATAAATGGGGGGGCAGGGGGTGGATAAAAGTAAATAAATAAACCCTTTAAAACTTGTATAGGTGAGAAAGATACAGACTATAGTTAGCAGTAATACTTTGACGAGGCTCTTTCATGATTTGTTAACAGATATATCACAACAATGTGGGGTGTTTGTGGGGGGGTGACATGTGGGAGCCCTGCATGATGTTATGCATGTTTGTTTTATAAGTTCACGATGTTTACTGAACACTTATACTTTATTTATGCTCATGTATGAATGATATACTTCAATAAATTGTTTTTAAAAAATCAATTCTACAAATTTTCTACTTTATAGATCATTAAACTTTATGCACTGATTTTTTTTCACCAGCCTAGGCATTTGTTTAACATTTTTCTTTTTCAATTCAAAAATTCGCCAGGACATATCTACGTATCACCTTGCATCATTTAACTAAACTTGGGGAACTTTTTGGATTTGTGTGCTTGTTTCCCAACCCCCAACCCCAAACCTACAGTTTCTGTAATTATGTTTTAATTTTACTAATTTTCTTATTGCAAATACACATAAGTTATTAGTTGGAAAAAAAAAAAAGAAAGAAAGAATGCCAATAATAAACCTGCCCTTCAAGAAATATTAAAGGGAGCTCTGCAGGTTGAAAGGAAACAACAGGAGAGAGAGAGAGCTGGAGGAGAATGTAAGAACAACTAAAAAGACAAAAAGAGAAATAAAAACAACATATGACATTCATAAGCCCAAAGAAAAATGGCTAATGAAGTAATTCCTTAAGAGTAATAACACTGAACATTAATGGATTAAACTCACCACTCAAAAGATACAGATTGGCAGGATGGATTAGGAAATATGGAACATCTATACGTTGTTTACAAGAAACCCACTTTAAACCCAGGGATTCAAGGAGGCTGAATACAAGCAAACAATAACCACAAAAGGGCAGGACTATCTATATTAATAGCAGACAAAATAGACTTTAAATGCAAAACTATTGCAAGAGACAAAGGTGGACACTATATATAAGTGAAAGGGGTAATCTTTCAGGAAGAAAGAACAATCATAAACATTTACACACATAACAGGGGCACCTCAAAATACATGAAGCAAACACTGAAAAAACTAAGTGGAGAAATAGATTCCTCAACAATTATAGTGGGGGACTTTAATACGCCATTATCACCATTAGACAGAACATCTTGACAAAGAATCAATAAAGAAACAAATACTTTGGTTAATACATTAGAGGATCTGGACCTAATAGACATATACAGAACAGTACACCCAAACACAGCAAGATATACATTCTTCTCGAGTGCACATGGATCATACTCCAAGATAGACCACATGCTAGACCACAGAAAAAATCTCAATGAGTTCAGAAAGATTGAGATTATACAAATTAATTTCTCTAACCACAATGGAATGAAATTGGAAATCAGTAAGGGCCAGAGAACCAGGTTAGGCACAAAGAAATGGAAGTTAAACAACACACTCTTACACAAACAGTTGGTTAAGGAGGAAATCTCAAAAGAAATAGGTAACTACCTTGAAACAAATGAAAATGACAACACAACATATCAAAACCTCTGGGATGCAGTACAAGCTGTACTGAGAGGGAAATTCATAGCCATAAATGCATATATCAAAAAAGAAGAGCTAAAATCGAAGACCTAACTGCACACCTGGAGGAATTGGAAAAACAACAAACTAACCCCAACGGAAGTAGAAAGAAGGAAATAACAAAGATTAGAGCAGAGCTAAACGAAACAGAAAATAAGAAAGCACTAGAAAAAATAAACAAGCCAAAAACTGGTTCTTTGACGATATCAATATAATTGACAAACCCTTAGCCACTCTAACAAAGAAAAAAAGAGAGCAGATGCAAATACAAAAAATAAGAAATGTAGAAGGGGATATCACCACTGACCCCACAGAAAAAGAGTACCATAAGAGGATACTTTGAAAAATATATGCGAACAAGAATGATAATTTAGAGGATATGGACAAACTGGTAGAAACTCACAAGCAGCCAACATTGATGAAAGAAGAAACTGATGAACTCAATAGTCCTATTACAATTAAAGAGATAGACTCAGTCATCAAAAACCTCCCAACTAAGAAGAGCCCAGCACCAGACGGCTTCACAGGTGATTTCTACCAAACATTCTGGAAAGAACTAACACCAATCCTGCTGAAGCTCTTACAAAAAATAGAAGTAGAAGGAACATTACTTAACTCATTCTATGATGCCAACATTACCCTAATACCAAAGCCAAACAAAGATGCCACAAGAAAGGATAATTACAGACTAATCTCTCTAATGAACCTAGATGCTAAAATCCTCAACAAAATACTTGCTAAATCGCATTCAAAAACTTATCAAATAAATTATATATCATGACCAAGTGGGTTACATCTGGGTATCCAAGAATGCTTCAACATAAGAAAATCAATGTAATACACCACATAAACAGATTGAAAGAAAAAAATCACATGATCATCTCTATAGATGCAGGAAAAGCATTCGACAAAATACAGCACCCTTTCCTGATAAAAACACTGCAAAAGATAGGAATAGAAGGAAACTTTCTGAACATGATAAAGGGTATATATGAAAAACCCACAGCTAACATCATCTTCAATGCTGAAATCCTAAAACCTTTCCCTCTAAGATTGGGAAAAAGACAAGGATGCCCACTATTTCGGCTCCTATTTAACATTGTCTTAGAAGTATTTGCTCGAGCACTGAGGCAAGACAAAAGATAAAAGGCATACACATTAGAAAGGAAAAGTAAAAATTTCACCATTTGCAGACGGCATGATCCTATACATAGAAAGCCTTGAGAAATCTACAATAAAGCTTCTATTCCTGATAAATGAGTTCAGTAAAGTCGTAGGCTATAAGATCAATGCTCAAAAATCAGAAGCATTTCTGTACACCAATAATGAGCAATCTGAGGAGGAAATCATGAAAAAATACCATTTACAATAGTAACTAAAAGAATCAAATACCTAGGAACAAATTTAACTAAAGATGTAAAGGACTCATATACAGAAAACTATACAACATTGTTAAAGGAAATCAAAGAAGACTTAAATAAATGGAAGAATATACCCTGATCATGGACAGGAAGACTAAACATCATTAAGAGTCTATCCTACCCAAACTAATCTACAGATTTAATGCAATCCCAATAAAAACATAGAATTTTTTTAATGAATTGGAAAAACTAACTACCAAATTTATTTGGAAGGTTAAGAGGCCCCAAATAGCCAAATACGTATCGAAAAAGAAAAATGAAATTGGAGGTATCACACTACCTTACTTTAAAACATACTACAAAGCTACAGTGGTCAAAATATCATGGTATTGGCACAAGGATAGACATACCAACCAAAGGAACCAAATTGAGAGTTCTGATATAGATCCTCGCATATACAGTCAACTAATATTTGACAAAGCCACCAAGCCCAATCAACTGGGAGAGAATGGCCTCTTCAAACAAATGGTGCTTAAAGAACTGGATAACCATTTCCAAAAGAATGAGAGAGGAACACCATCTCACACATTATACAAAAATCAACTCAAGATGGATCAAAGATCTACATATAAGAACCACGACCACAAAGACCTTAGAAAGTAATGTAGGGAAGGATCTACAGGACCTTGTTAAAGGAAATGGTTTCATGAACTTCACACCCAAAGCACAAGCAGCTAAAGGAAAAATAGATAAATGGGATCTCCTCAAAATTAAAACTTTTGCACCTCAGAGGAAGTTATTAAGAAAGTAAAAAGGCAGTCTATCCAATGGGAGAAAATATTTGGCAACCATATATCTGACAGGAACCTAATATGCTGCATATATAAAGAAATCTTACACCTTGAAAATAAAAAGACAAACAACCTATTTAAGAAATGGGTAAGCGACCTCAAAAGACACTTCTCCAAGGAAGAATTACAAACAGCTAAAAAGCACATGAAAAGATGCTCAACATCACTAGTTATTAGAGAAATGCAAATCAAAATTACAATGAAATACCATCTTACACCCATTAGAATGGCAGCTATTAAAAAAACAGCAGACTATAAGTGTTCGAGAGGATGTGGAGGAATGGGAAGCCTAATCCACTGCTGGTGGGAATGTAAAATGGTCCAGCCATTGTGGAGGACAGCTTGGCGGTTCCTCAAAAAATAACTATAGAATTGCCATATGATCTAGCAATTCCACTTTTGGGTATATGCCCAGAAGAATTGAAAGCAAAGACACGAACAGAAATATGCACACCAATGTTCACAGTGGCATTATTCACTATTGCCAAAAGTTGGAATCAACCCAGGTGCCCATCAACAGAGGAATGAATAAACAAAATGTGGTACATATATACAATGGAATATTACTCAGCTGTAAGAAGGAATAAGGTACTAACACACGGGATAACATGGATGAATCTTGAGGACCTTATGTTGAGTGAAGCAAGCCAGGCATTGAAGGATGAACAGTACATGACCTCACTGATATGAATTAAGGAAATTTAGTACACTCAGAGAGCTATTGCCTGGAAGACAGGCTTACAAGAAATAGAAAGGGAGAAGAAGGTTGTGAGCCAACACCCATATGGACATAATCTATGGTAAGGTGAATGTGTGTAGTTGCATAGGGAAGGGATATGACAGGAGGGTAGTGATATTATTGGGTTGGGTGGTACCTGTTTGACAGGTGGGTAGATTGGGAAGGGTGGGTTAGAAGGTCAGGGTACTTGGGGGAGGGATGGGAGAGGGACTAGGTGAACAGTGGAGATTTGCAGGTATGTGGTTTAAAGTATAAAGTTGGGAATGCTCTTATGGCAATATGACAAGGAAGGGTTACCGGTTTAGGGTGCTGGATGGGGGGGGGCATTCAGGACAGGGTGCACCAAGAGCAGGCTTCTAGGGAGTGTCTGAGTAATCATTCTGTCATAAAGTGTTGTATCGGTAGGTGGAGACCCACATAATGAGCGGGAAGGAGTTGGACTCCCATCCTCAGGAGGACCGATTTGTTCACAAATAAACGGGAGTCTCTCAAGAGCATGGGCAGTTCCTAATGGGGGAGGACAAATGAGTGTGTTAAGAATTCAGTCTTGTTGCATGTAACTATGAATCTTGTCATCCAAGAAGTGAAGCCAGGGGGTGGCCATGGGCCCCGATGGGAGGAGGAGGGAAGAATAGAATAGATCGAATAGGGGGTATTTAGTGGGCAGTGGAAGTGTTCTACATGATCTTACAATGATGGACACAGGACATGGTAAATATCATCAAAATTTATAAATGTGTACAGTCTAAAATGTAAACAAAATATGTAAACTATTGACCATGTTTAGTAGCTATGTTTCACTATTTGTATATCAGTTATAACAAAGGTACCATCCACATATAAAAAGGTATTAATATGAGGGCTGGGGAGAAAAGGGGAGGATGTTGGGTATATGAGAGTCTCCTATATTCTGTGTGTGACTTTGCTGTGACCTAAAACTTCTTTGAAAACAAAATGAAAATTAGTGAGACACTGAGGAATGAGTCAGGGAAGGTGCAGTTGGGTATATGAGAGTCTCCTATATTCTGTGTGTGACTTTGCTGTGACCTAAAACTTCTTTGAAAACAAAATGAAAATTAGTGAGACACTGAGGAATGAGTCAGGGAAGGTGCTACGGTACAGACAGGACACCAGGTATTGCTGTGATGAAAGACAAAATGTCAAAAAAAATTTGTTTTTTAATATTTTTCATTTTTTTAAATATCCCAATCTTTTAATTTTATTGTATTTTTAATTTTTTAAAATTTTTATGTATTTTATTTCTTACATTTAAACTTATCATTATTGTTTTATTTTCTTATTAATTGTATTTGGCTATTGTAATGGTTTATTTCTGAAGAAGCTTTGGATCACAAAAGGGTTACACCTGGGGTGGGGGAGGATTGTTGGTGTGGGGTATCAGTGACGCATGGGAGGAAGTTCACCTGAGCATACATATAAGGAATATAAAAATGTTCAAATGTTCACGGGGCATTGTCACAGTGGGTGGAGACTCACACAATAACCGAGAGAATACTGAATTCCTATCCTGGAGAGCTCTGCCACATTCTCTAAGGGAGTAGCAAAAGTCCCCCAAGTGCAGGGGCAGTGACTGGCGAAGGAGGATGATCCACTGATGGACCCTTGACATTGATGACTAGGCTTATGAGCCTTTGCTCTTGAAAGTGAAACTTAGCCTATTGTTATGCGGTGCCTAAGGGTTGCCCCCTGAGAGCCTCCTTGTTGCTCAAATGTGGCCTCTCTCTAAGCCAGACTCAGCATATGAATGCATTACCTTCCCCGCAGAGTGGGACATGACTCCCAAGGGTGGGCCTCCCTGGCACCAAGGGATTGCTAACAAGCACCAACTAACAATGCAACTGGAAAAAGACCTCGAATAAAAGGGGGAAAAGGTAAAGACAAATGAGTTTATATGGCTAAGAGACTTCAAAGTAAGTCAGAAGGTCATCCCAGAGGTAACGCTTATGAACATCTCAGCAGGATCTCATAGACTGCCAACGTGGATACTACCCCCAAAGAGTGGGGCTCCTGAGGGCTCTGGAGACACCCAGGTCCTATGGTCAGTGCAGATAGCTCCGGAGTTTGGTGCCTTGCCAGTGGGCCCTACTTTGGAGTTTGTGAGCCTGAGAGTGACAGAGTTGGACTCAATTATGTCTTCCCCACACATGGCTCATCTGTCTTCTATTTAAACCTATACTTGGTGCTGGAGTTTGTAGATGTACGTCCAGAGACTCGAGTCTTTGAGCTGTCCATTTGCCAGCTGGGCCCAGAACCTCAGCAGAGTTGCAACACCTACTCTACAGCTCATTGGACTCACCCAGGATAACTGGCAGGGAGATGCTGATGGACAACGGCTATCCCAGGGAACAGAGAGAGTCTGCAGCTGCAGGCAGGATAGTCCCATCCATCTTCCCCAAGGGATATAAGCCCCCTCTCCATTGGAGGTGGAGTAGACGTCACCATCCCAGAATCCTCGGGATTGGGGGAAGAGCTGTGGACTAGAGTGGACTTACTGGTATTCTGCTATAGACATGTTGTGATTCTAGCAATGGAAGAAATTACAACATTGATGTGGAGCCAGTGGCCACTGGAGGCTCTGGAGGCAGGGAGAGGGAAAAACAGTTGTAATACGGGGTCTTTTCCGAGACTTGAGAATCATCCTGAGTGACATTGCAATGACAGATATAGGCCATTTTATATCATCACATAACATGCAGAACTGTGCAGGAGAAAGTGTAGACTACAATGTGTACTATGGTCCATGCTTAATGGCAAAGCCCCAGGATGCATTTATCAATTGCAATGAATGTGCCACACTAATGAAGGATGTTTATGTGGGAGGGTGTGGGAGGTGTGGGGTGTGGGGCATATGGGAATCCCTATATTTTTGTGTATCATTTATGTAATCTAAGCATCTTTTAAAAAATTAAAAAATAAAAATTTATTTGGAAGGGTAAGGGGTCCTGAATAGCCAGAAACATCTTAGGTAAAGCAAAGCTGGAGGACTCTCACTTTCAGACTTTAAATCATATTAGCTAGCTACAGTGGTTAAAAAAAATTTTTTTAAAAAAACAGCATGGTATTGGCATTAAGACAGATACTGAATTGATGGTTCAGAAACAGACTCTCACATCTAGGGTCAAGGAATTTTTGACAAGCCTGTCAAACTCACCCAGCTCAGACAGAACCGATGGTGCTGGGAGAACTAGATATCCATAGTCAAAAGAAGGAAAGAGGACCCCTATCTCACACCTTATACAAAAATTAACTCAAAATGGAACGGAAACCTAAATATAAAAGCAAGATTAAAGCTTCTAGAAGAAAATGTAGGAAAATATCTTCAAGACCTGGTGGTAGTGTGGTGGATTCTTAAAGGAGATAAGAGGAAGACTGAGATGAACTACTGATATTTATTGAAAGAGCCGCTCCATTGTCACAGAAGTGACCCATGTCAAGAGCATTGAGCGAACTCAGTCCATAGTTTTGAGCCATGGATGAATGACATCTTTGAGAAGTTGTGGTAACAGCAATATTTATTCAGCAGCTGTTCTGTACCAAACACTAGGGCAGGGAGTTGGAGGGGGGGAATTAATAATCAAAGCCATTTCAATCTCTATGCTCTGCAGAGACCATACAAGAAGAGAAAAAAAGAACTCTAAATGCCCAGGGAAAAGCTAAAATACCTTACTCTTTTATAAAACTAATGTCAAACTCAGTGAAACACCTTCAATGCCTGTCTCATAGTTTTATAGAACCCAGTTTCTTAAGACAGAATTTTTATTAAATAAAAAAATTTCAACATCAAAAAATATATATATATATACAGAGAGAGAGAGAGAGAGAGAGATGGGTTTAAAACCCTGGAATGGAGGCACTAGTTCTACTTGTACAGAGGTTTGAAAAAATGGATGAAAAGACTATGAAATGGTTTACCAGCCTGGTGCAACCTGTAATTATTCAGACCTTCCTCACAATATCAGAACAAGAAATTGAGTATCTGACTCAGTCTTGATATTATTTATTGAAAACTTTACCAAAACCTACTCTTATAACAATTGCAAGGTCAAGTCTGGATTACTGTGCTTCTGAGCAAGATCACACCATTCAAGAAAAAGTCCTCAACTTGCTGTGCTCCCTCTATGGTAGTCTAGACATTCACTTGGCATATTCAACAAATTCTTCTCCATCTTGAAACAAACCAAACACTACGCTCCTATTACGCCTTTGCATAATAGCAGGGTTTTCATTAAATTATTTATAAATGAGTAAAAAAAGATATTTCCTAATTTCCCTTGTGATTTCTTCTTTGACCCACAGATGGTTTAAAATTGTGGGGTTTAATTTCCCCATATTTGTGAATTTTCCATTTCTCCCTCTGTTATTGATTTCTAGTTTCATTCCATTGTGCTTGGAGAAGACACTTGACGTGATTTCAATACTTTCCAATTTATTGAAACTTGTATTGTCTCATAATATATGATCTATCCTAGAGAATGATCCATGTGCAGGAGAGAAGAATGTGTATTCTCCTGCTGTTGATTTAAGTGTTCTATATACGTTTTTTATGCCTACTTGGTTTATATTTATCATGCAAATCTTCTGTTTCTTTACCAATATCTGCCTAGATATCCTATCCATTATTGAATGCTATGTATGGAAGTCTCCTACTATTAATCTATTTCTCTCTTCAAACTTGAAAATATTTGCTTCACATATTTTGGGGCTCTGCCATTAGGTACATATATATTTATAACTATTATGCCTTCTTGTTGAATTGTCCCTTTCATTAGTATTTAGTGATCTTCTTTGTACCTTGTAACATTTTTTCACTTCAAGTCTATTTTATCTGAATAGTTTAGCTACCCCCAGCTTCCTTTGGGTTATGATTTGCATGGCATATTATTTTATATCCTTTCACTTTCAACCTACTAGTGTCTTTGAGTTTCAGGTTTATAAATGCCTTTTGAGCAGAGATTAATCTATTTACATTTAAAGTAACAAATGATAATGCGCAACTTTCTTCTGCCATTTTTCTATTCGGTCTTTGTGAGTCGCATACATTTTTTGACCCTCAATTCTTCTGTTAATGCCTATGTGCATATTTATTTGACTTTTTTATTGTAACATTTTGATTCACTTCTCGTTAGTTTCTGTATATGTTTTTCATATATTTTCTTTATGGTGACCACATCCTAATCTATAACAATTACATTTGACTGGATACTAACAACTTCAATAGCATACACATACACTGTTCCTATACCCCTCCATTCCCCACCTCTTCTTATACTTGTTACAAATTATATCTTTATATATTGTATGTTCAAAACCATATATTTATCATTATTTTATAACCATTTGCATTTTAGAACCTTTAAGAAGTTAAAAGTGGAGTTACATACCAAAATAAACAATATGATAGTACTGGCATTATAATTACACATATGGTTACCTTACCAGAGATCTTCATTTCTGTATGCTGCTTCAATCCTTTGTGTTTGGTGTCCTTTCCTTTCAGTCTGAAGAGCTCCCTTTAGCATTGCTGGTAGGGCATGTCCAGTGGTGATGAGCTCCCTCATCTTTTGTTTATTTGGGAATGTCTTAATCTCACCCTCATATTTGAAAGATACTCTAACCAGATATAAAACCCTTGTTTTACAATTGCATTTTTACAGCACTTTAAATAACTATTTCGTCCCACTGCCTTCTTAATTCCATAGCTTCTGATGAGAAATTGGCCCTTATTCTTACTGAGACTCCCTCGTACATAACACATTGCTTCTCTCTTGCATCTTTCAGGACTCTCGTCTTATCCTTGTCATTCAAATGTTTGACTACTACGTGTCTGCGCATGGTTCTCTTGAGCTGATCCTGTTTGGGGGCCTTTGAGCTTTTTGGATATGCATATTAATGACTTTTGTTAAATTTAGGAAGTTTCCTGCCATTATTTCTTTAAACATTCTTTTGTCCCTTTTTCCTTTTCTCCTTCTGGGACTCCCATAATGCATATACAGGTATACTTACTGGTGTCCTACAGATCTCCTAGGATCTGTTCACTTTGTTTCATTTTTTTTCTTTCTCTCCACAGACTAAATCATTTCAATATGTTTATATTTGAGTTCATTGATTCTTCTGCCAGCTCCAATCTGCTTTTGAAACTCTATAGAGGATTTTTTCATTTCAGTCATAGTGGTCTTCAACTCCAGTATTTCTGTTTGGTTCATTTTTTAATTTTCTGTCTCTTTACCGAGATTCAAATTTTGTTCATTCACTCATTTCCTGATATCCTTTAGTTCTTTCCCTGTGTTTTCCTCTATCTCATTGAGCACACTGAGGATCTTTTTTTTTTTTTTAATCTTTGTCCACTATGTCCAAAGAATAGTCCTCTTCATTGACAGTTTCTGGATTCTTATCTTGTTCCTATGGATGGGCCATCATTTCCTATTTCTTTTGTCATCTTCTATTATTTTTTTGCACACTGAATATTTTAATATTGTGAAATATTAATGTTGGGATTTATCTCTGAGCTGTCTGTTCCTTAAATTTGCATCTAGCTAGTGATACGACAGAGATTTCTTGAGTGCCAGGAGCTAACAAAAACAAATGCAAAAAATACCTTTCACGTTCTTTGAAAATTGGCTTTTTGTTGTCTGGTGCACTCCTTCAGAGTTTAGTCCTCCTATCAAGAAGATTAGTCTGAGGCAAAAGAGAAGTGCAGGGTCCTTTCTATCTTTTCTGAGCCTGTATCTTGTTCCTGGGCTTGTGTATGCTTGTGGCCTTAAGATTACCCTGTTTATAGGAATATCAGTGCTGCCTCTACTGCTCTTCCTCTGACAACTGAGTGCTATA
>JAQZBX010072447.1:0-15071 GCA_029593785.1 Cabassous unicinctus | reverse complement strand
GGGTCACTGGGGGAGCCTTTAAGAAATACTGATTCTAGGCTTTGTTCCTTGTAATTCTAACTTAGTTGGTCCAGGATGGTGCTTGGGCATTAGTCCTTTTTAAAAGCTCCTCAGCTAATTTTAATGTGCAGCCATGGTTGAAAAGAACTATTGGTCTAGAGCAGAGTATTCTAGCTCCAGGTTTAGCCCAGATCTTTTATAAAACATGGAGTTGCAAACACTTAGAGGTATTTGTTCAATAGCACAGGTCCTCAACATATTCCATGGGAGAAAACTCAGATCCTAAACAGGTTTCTGAATAATTTTTAAATAGTGCTTCAACTACACTTCTTCATGAGGCAGTGCAGTGTAGGAGAAAGAACACCAGATGGTATGAGTTATGTCAACAAAAAAAGAAAGAATAAAATAAAAGTACTCATTTCCTATATATATACCTATATATATAAATGCATAGAAAAAGTTTTGGAAAACTGCACACCAAGCAGATAACAGAAGTTACCACTGGGGAGAGTACTAGGACTGGAGGGATGTGGGTAAGGTCAGGAAGGACTTTTGATTTCAGCCTACCTTATTAGTTATGTGACCTTAGGCAAATGATTTCTCGTCTCTGTGCCTCAGTTTCCTTGTCTGAAAAGTGAGAAAAATGCCAATACTTACCTCATAGATATATCTGGGATTTAAATGAGTTAAATATATATAAAAATTTAGAACAGCATCTGGCACAAAGTAAATGCTCAATTATTAGTTAGCCATTCTGATAAGCTAGCCATTATCATAAAAATGGTTTAGAAAATATAAAGTATTATATAGGCGATCAACCTTTTTTCCTTTCCCCCATGCAATTTAGTAGGTAACTAGACTCTTTAAACACAGGGCTTATCACCCAGCAGGAGTAGTCACTCACTCAGGAGGCATATCAGACTCCATATGGAGGAATCTATGGCTTGAAAACAACCATCTAGAGATTCTGATATGCATTCCAAGTGGGCATGACCCTCAGTCTAGATGAATTATGTCTTCATTCATTGTCAAATATATCAACTTTCTCTCACAGAGATAGTGCAGGGTTGGGATCCCAGGTAACAAGCAGGGAGAGAGTGATGTACACATTGGATTTTTTGTTTTTTACCTTTACCAGTGGTCTTTCTTTTTTTTTTATTAGAGAAGTTGTGAATTTACAAAACAATCATGCATACCATACAGGATTCCCATACATTGCCTCATCACCAATACCTTGCATTGTTGTCGAACATTTGTTACAAATGATGAAAGAACATCATCAAAATATTACTGCTAACTATAGTCCATAGCTTACATTTGGTGCATTTCCCCCAACCTCCACATTATTAACACCATGTATTAGTATTTTATATTTGTTATAGTTCATGAGAAAATGTTCTCATATTTGTACTGTTAACCACAGTCCATCATCTACAATGGGGTTCACTGTGTTATACAGTTCCATGCTTTGTACAATCCATCCAAAGTGCACACTCAGTGGCTCTCGGTTTCATCACAGAGTTGTGCTGTCATCACCTCAGTAAATTTTACTCCGAAAGGAAAAATCCGATATACCTTTATACCTCCATATAGTTGACCCTTAGAATTGATGTAGAATCTTCTTTGCCATTGATGCAAAAATATCACAATATTACTGTTACCTATAGTCCATAAGTTATATTAGTTGTATTTGGATTTTATATGGGTAAAAATCCTCACTACCAACACCATCTCACTTCTACAGCATAAAAATACGACTTCAAAGAAAGATTAACTGTAGGCAACCAACAGTAACATTGAACCACAGAACCTCCTCTTACATACAACAGGTAGTCTGGAAAATACATTGAATCCCGAATTCCCAGCACTTTGAATGATTCAGTACCTATCAGGGATCATTCAAAGAATGAAAAATGAATAATCTGAGCATCCCTGACTTTCTTTTTAGAGGTAGAATATTTACCTTCTAAAGTATGGCAAATTCAAGTGAATATTAAAATAAGTGTGCAATTTTGACTTTTGGAAGAAACTGGGAATGTATTTGGTACTAATGAGAACTTGGTCTGAGAGGAAAAAATTGGCTTTAAATGATTTATCAAACATATAATTGAAAATGGTCTATATAAGAATGTGGTGAAGTGAGAGAGGGTGTGGAGTTGGTGGTCTGATCAATGAAGCTGGTAGCTTTACCAGAGAATTCAGAAGAAAGAATAAAAAGCCATGTGTTGTAGCAAAAGAACACTGGCATGAATATCAGCTGACTTGGCTTCTGGACTCATCTGTCCCTGACTTTGGACTCATCAGTTAATCTCTTAGGCCTCATTTTTCTCCTCCATAATTGACAAGGCTGGATTTGATGAGTTCAAAGGTAGCTTTTGGCCTGAACATTCTATTAATTGTTAATAACTGTATCCAGAGTCATGGAGTTCTGCATGGGGCCTTCCTCTGGGGAAACCATCTATGGTATGTGAGGAGAAACAAAGCTCTCTGATGAACTCTAACCCATTTGTGAAGTCAAATTAAACTTTGAGACCTCAGTTTTCTCTGAAATGTCATCTCTAGATTGACTGCTTTTTATATAAAAAACAAAGGCCTTTTGATGCATCTCCCATAGTCAGTGATGGTAAGCCTTGGGAATTTTTTCTAATATGACAGTGCATTGAGCTGCTTTCTTTGGAATGAGCAGCCCTATCCGCTGTAGTGGAATATGTACCTGAAGGTGACTGAGATGTTTGCACCAATTCTACATGCTAGTGAAGGAACCTTCAGGGGAACCACACCCTAGCCCCCTTCTTCTCTCCCTTTGAACCTCCTGCTATTGCTGCTGTTATAAAAACGGACCTGGTTCTCACTGCTGTACACTGGGCAGTGATGACTGAGAGCAGTAATGGGACCTCTGGCTAAGCACTGTTTTGTTCTTTGCACTCTGCATTGTCAGTCTCCTTTCTGGCCCAAAGGCCCTCAGTTGTAGTGGTTACAGTCTCTTTAGCTATGATGTAGTGAGGTGGCTATGGCATTGGGTTGACATTTGATGACACTCTCCATTAAGGCCTTTGTGTTTGTCTTATTAGAGATAAATTTGAACCAGTATGAATCGGGATCATGCTTTGCTTTAGTCATCAGTTTTATTCTTTAAAAAGAAAAATCCAAGTAGTTCTGTGGATTGCAAAATGAAGGCTAATGACAAATCAGCAAAATAGTGGCCATTAGTTTAGTGCAGAACAAAAAGTAACAACTATCCTTTGACTTTATATAGCATATCCACACCATTATTTCATTTTGCTCTTTGGCACAATTGTGTGACCAGGTAATGGTACCTCCTCTCTACAGATTAAAATATTAATAAGTCCAGTGACTAGCCTAAGGACAGTTAGTTGATGATTGAACTGAGACTCTAATCCTAGACTTTGGGTTCCAAGCCTAGTGCTTCATTTGAATAATTACAACCCTCCTCTTCTATGCTCCTTTTAGTTGAAAGCCATAACAGCATATCAGGGTTGGGAAGAGGACAATGGGCATGGTCAGCCCAGTGTAAGCAATAAAGGGGTATATTGTAGAGAATTAAAAATAAATAATTAAAGCTACTCCAAGACAGTATGCTTTTTATTATCACCATGTCTTGGCAATTCCAAACAGTATCATAATAAAACAAAACAATTCTCCCTGCTGAGATGAACCACCTCCATCCCTCCCTTCTGGGAATCAAGGCTCTTCAGGTTGTCCATCTAGTGCCATTGTCCAGCTTCCTTACCACCCCTGCCCCCCAAACGGAGCCAGAGATTCTGCTTAAGTTCAGAAGGGAAGATAGGAAACAAGTCAGCTGACTTTGGACTGTAAAAAGCCCCTCAGTAGGATACTGAAACAATTAGTCTATCTTTATTGAACACTGATTCCATGCTCAGCACTGGGCTAAAAGCTTGGGGGAAAGAGCAGAAGAATCAGATATGGTCACTCTTTTAAGGAGTTCACATGTAAGGATGAGACAAGACTTACATGTAGGAAGCTACAGTTCACATTTGGCATAGCAAATAATTAGGAGTGTGATTAGGGCAGACTAGATATTCCACAAGGGTTCGTTCACTCAAGAGTGAGATCTGGATTTAGGTTCAGATCCTTTCTCCATCACTCTCCAGCTCTGTGATCTTGGGCAAATAACTTAGCCTCTCTGTATTTCGGTAGCCTCAGCTGTAAAAGCTGGGGGTAATGATAGCATTATAATAATAGCATTAGTATTCCTTTGAGGGTTAAATGAGATAAGAAGTACTGAAGACATTTTAACTATTATTCATTCACCAGACATTTAGTGAGAATCTACTATTTGCCATGCACTGTGCTAAGTCCTCTGTGACTCATTCATTGCTATGTGCAGTAGCATAGCAGTATAGTGTAGAAGCTGAGAGCACAAGCTCTGATACCAGATCATCTAGGTTCAAGTCCAATCTGTTGTGTTTCTGCCTGTGTGACCTTAGGCAGGTAACTTAATCTCTGTGTGCTTCATTTCCATCATCTGTAAAATGGGGAAAATAATAGTACATGTTTCATTGGATTGTTGTGAGGATTAAATTAATTAATATATGTGACATATTTTGAATAGGGCCTGGAACATAGTAGGCACTCAATAAGTTTTAGGTGCTACCATGATTATGATTTGCCACTTACCAGTAATAATAGAAATGACATCAATTTGGATATTGGTAAAAGTTCCCAAGTCAGTTACAGAAACGGTTGAACCTTGAGGTGATGTTTATCTTTTGGATGCACTCTGCTTACAGCAAAACCTTGATTATCCAATATGGGGAATTCTGCTGCTGAGCTTAATTTTCTAGTTAATTAACAGGAGTTGACTAATACATTCTATTGATTTCTACCCTTGTGGTTAGAAATATTTCTTAAATGTCTGTAGCCAATTTACCACTTTAGTAAATAGAGTCTACTGGCTGTCCCCAAGACTGTGGTAGAGATAAAGAATATCCCAATACCTGAGAGTGATGGGTTTGATGTTAACTTGTCTAATTATGACTGTAGTGAGCTAAATGGCCTCCGGATCCCAGGAGAATTCTTGGAATTCCTAGTTTCCTCTATAGGCTTTACCAAGGATTACTTTTCATGGTTTTTGTAACCTTCAGTACATGAATGAGTTAGTGACTTTATAATTTTTCATGTTATTAAGGTAGAAACTAAGTTGAAGGTTACTCTATTTCTAAAAGCAAGGGCCTGGTAGCTGTGTTTCACTTTCACCATCTACCCTTATGGTTGGGTGGGACATAAAATAACTTTTTGGCAAAGGCTGAGAGTCACTTTGGACAGCAGCAGCAGAGAGGACATTCTGTACAGGCAAAAGGTTTCTCATAAAGGGTTCCGAATGTCCTTTTACTCTCCACATCTCTCCTGTCAGCCTTAATAGTCCTCCACAGTGCCTGAATGTCTCATAATCAGAGTCAACCTCCAGAGCAGTGCTGTCCAATAGAACTTTCTGTCATGATGGAAATGTCCTATATCTGTGCTGTCCTTTATGGTAGCCACTAGCTACATGTGGCTATTGGGCACATGAAAAACTGAATTTTTAATTAATTTAATTTAATAAATTTAAATGATAATAGCCACTTGTAGCATTTAGTGGCTACCCTATTGAACAGCAGAGCTCTAATTAGTCTTTTTTTTTTCTAAGGATGTTGAAGGTCCCTGTTTAATTGCAGGCATGACACTTGAGGGAAAAGTATTAATTTATTATCCTCTGTTCACAACTGATTGTTGTACATATTGGCTTGTTTGCTCTTATCACCTAAGAGGGCCCAACATGATATGGCTACAGATTATTGGGAAGTGAGGGTGATGAATGTTTTAAGGGAGAAGGGAATCTAGGCTTGGAAGACTCAGAAAGAGGGCAGGCAAATGGGTCCCAATGAAGGGGCAAGTTTGGAGCCTCGTGTTGAGTGCTAAGAGAGAGATGAGAGTGGCAGAAGTAAGTTTTTCCTAAGTTATTATGTTGTTTAGGGCTGATGCTGATTTAGGGAAGCAGAGTGGAAGTGAGGATGGGGGCTTGGGAAGTGAGCCTGGAGTCATGACTACATTAAATAATTTCCTTTCTTCACCCTGGCCTGGAGACAGGGGACTTGTCCAGAAGTGGCCAGCCATGCAGTAGAAATGCCAGGCCTGGGTCCCAAAAGGCCAACTTTGGCAAATCACAGGACAGGGGCAGAAGACAGAAGAGCAGGCAACAGCTCTGTAAAAGCTTCAACCCTGAGAGGCTTTCACTAACCTGCCAATGGAGGTAAAATCCAACATCTCTTCAGTGGATGTCCTTAGTACTTACATGGAATGCCAATCTGCAGACAACTGCTTCTCTCTGGGATCTCTGAGGTTTCTGCCTGCCAGAACCTCACAGACAAGTCAGCCTTTTCAACAGAGAAACAGGTGAGTGATTTTCTTATTATTTGAAGGTGTGATGCATCAAACATACAATAGCTTCTCATAGTGAAATAATTACCATTTCAAATGTACTTGAAGCCAAATAAGCTACTGTAGACAGCATTAGCAATGCCCATACTCTTAAATGGGGAGCTTGGTTTACCAGAGACCATCAGTTTTTAGTAGTTTAAGTTTTCTCTGATTCAGTTTCAGTGTTTGTCATTAGAGAAGTTTTATGTTTCAAGATTTACTCAGGAAAAGATCAACCACCCCACAGTGCAAGTTAATAGTCAGTGTCAAGTGCTAATCGCATTCCCCAAGGGAGATGAGCACCATGGTAGCAGGGATCTGGAGCTAGGAAATGGCATTTTGTCCTCCTTGTTGGAACAACATGTCAGATGAAGGACAGGGAAGTGCTCAGACTATGTGCAGAGGGAAGAGGAGGGTTCCATGGGTAAGGGCACTCATGAGAGCTCTCAGGACTGCCTGATTCTTTTCCATTGGGAGGGCACTCATAGCTCATCCTTAAAGCATATCTGCCCAGTGATAGTCACAGAATAAAAGTGCTAAGAGGACAGTTTATATGGGGAGCCAACTGTGGATATGGAGGGCTTTTCTGAGCCCCAAATTGGAACATATGGGCTGACACATATCTGACATTGGACAGAATATCTAAAATTAGGCCTATTTTGGAAATTCTGAACATTATGGTAGATTCTGCTATGGATTACCCTCTCCTATCTAAAAAGAAATTCTCCTTGGGGAGCCACCTGCTCTGTTTGGTTGTGGGTAGTAGGGGATGGAGCTACCTTTTCCATGTACATGCACTTGGACATGCCAACCTGCAGGTCTAAACTCCATCCAGTGCTCCCCCACCCCAAACAGCTGGCTCTTAAGAACCCAGAAGGGCTCGGTGTCTTTGCACCTGTGGCACTCTCTGACCCAAGAACTTGGCCCTGAGGAAGAGGCCTGCACAGACCCAAGAAGCAGACTTTGTGCTGTTTGGGTAGGGTATTCTGGGGTCTGGGTAACCAGACTTTGGTCTAGAAACAGAGGGTCTGGACTCCAAGTAGGCATGATCCCTTAGCCACACGGACTCATCACTTCATGGGGAGGAGTGTAGCCAGAGGAGAGCCAGAATGGAGTCCTCTGAAGGGTGGACTTCAAGACAGGGACCCTTGCCTGGGTATAAGGGCAATCCTGTTCACTTGATGCCAATATACACAATGGAAAAAGGTAGACACACCACTGGGTTACTGTTTTTGGTCAGAAACTCCATCAGTCAGTGATTGGGTGTTGTTAGTGTTGTGACAAAAGCTTCAATGAGCTGAAAAGGAAGGGGTACCAAGAACCAGCTGTGGTAATGACTGCCAATGCCTGCTGCTTAGTATGTGGCCATTCCTGTACAGCTGAGCACTGTGGGAGTCATAAGGATGAGACTCCAGACTATCCCCACATAGACTGTTAGCTGGGAGTAGGCAGTTTAAATGCAGTGAGGCAGATTTAGTCCTTGACAGCCTTGGGTTTCAGGGACTTATGCCTGACAAATACTGGCATCAAAATATAAAAGCTGAACACTACTATGGGGCTTGCTCCACAGAGCTCATGTGGGTACTATTCATCAGGAAACAGAGAAATTATTGGCACTACTAGTGGAAGGAGGCATCCCAGGAGTTGACATTTTACGCTTGTCTTTTGGAGGTGATGGGAGCTTAAGATCTGTGTTTGTGCACAACCTGGGATATCTTTCTGGCTGTCCTGGTCATTGGTGAACTGCAGTGCTCATGCACACTTTCTTTGGGTCAGGTGGTGGCCAAGGCATTGTACCCCGTCAATTTATGTACCCTTCTTCTATGTTATGCCTACTCTGAGGCAGCCAGACAACTCATCTGCCCTAGTTGTGCTCCTGAGTAGGACCTGTGGGCATTCTCTAGATAATAGAAATGATCAGAGTGGCTGCCATTGAGTGTTTTTTATTTGCCATACTCTGTGCTAAGTGATTTACATACAATTTTTCATTGAATTCTCACAGCAGCGCTATTACCTCCATTTCACAAATGAACAAACTGAGGTGGAGGGTGGTTAAGTAAACTTTCCCAGACTCATGCAGCTAGTAAGTGGCAAAGTCAGGCTACAAACTCAAGTCTGACTCCAAAGCCTATTCCCCGAACTGCAACTCCAACTTCCTGGCCATTCTCTCCTCCATCTGGTCCTCCTGTCTCTGGATAGAATTAACAATGAATTCTTACTCACTTTTTTACTAAGGTGCCAGGCCACATG
This sequence comes from Cabassous unicinctus, assembly GCA_029593785.1. Lineage (NCBI taxonomy): Eukaryota > Metazoa > Chordata > Mammalia > Cingulata > Chlamyphoridae > Cabassous > Cabassous unicinctus. The sequence continues at coordinate 6,383 of JAQZBX010072447.1, read as the reverse complement.
CATTTAGTGAATTCTTACTGTATGCATTGTCCCCCATGCTGCTCTGGGAACATACAGAAAAAAGATGAGTGTTGAGGGCATGCATAACAGATAATTGGCAGAGCTGGGTGAGCTAATGTAGGCTCAGTATATTGCAAGAAAGTCTTGAAATGAACTTGTTCTTTTGAAAAACAAGAGAGACATACTTTGCCAGAGAGGATCACATTTGGTGTAGGGGGCTTGGTAAAGTGTCCGGAATGTCGCAGGCTCTCAATATTTGCTAGATGCAGTGAGACACTTGGCAGGAAAGGATCAGTCACATCTCTCTCTTTCCTCTCCCTTACAGGGCACAAAAAAGAATTAAGCTATCCTTTTCCCTCTGTGCCTAGCAATGGGCTGCAGTGCACAAAGCCAGGGTCAGCTGAATGGAAGGGGAGGGCACTCTTGACAAAGCAGTGTAGGGAGAGGCTGGGTGTGAGTTTCAGCTCTATCACTTTTTAGCTCTGACCTTCTGCAATTTACTTAACCTCTTTATCTTTCAGTTTGCACATATGTCAAATGGAGATCATAAGAGTATCCATAATGACTTCCACATCATGGGGTTGTTGTGAGGACCAAATAAGATATGCATGTTGCACAGGAACTGTCACATAGTGAGCACTATAGAACTGTTGGCTGTTACTATTATTACCTCTGTTAAGAAATTTAATGACATCCAAGCAACCCTTTAAAAATTCTTATCTCAATGTCCTTTCCAAAAGCAGGAATGCTCTGAGGATACACAGAACCCAGTAAACATCTTTGAATATAGATACACACACACACACACAGAGTCTGATTTAATTTTAATCAAAAGCTGTATGATTTGAAAGCTTTGAGTTTTGCTGTAACTTGCAAGCTTACAAGAGGGGGAGAGAAATGTAGGAGTAAAAATTGAATATCAGGTAGGCACAGGATAAATGTTCTTTGTTACCTTACATATAAAGGCTAGATTCTTTTTTTAAACAAAGAAAATGTCATTTTGGAAAATAATAGACTATTAGTTAGAATAGCAATTTAATTTAACAATGGATCTCCTCAGATACCAACTCAGCAAGATTAGGGAGTAGGTGCTGGATCCTAGATTCCACCTAGATAAAGGATCTATTATACAAGCTGAGAACAGTAATCAACCCATTCATTCATAAACTTCTTGATTATACTTCTCTGGTGAGTACTAATCATTTGTCTGACCTGAGCTCTCTTCCTTTCACTACAGTCATTAATACTGTCAGTGATCTAGAGTATTTATTGAATTCCCACAAGAATGAGTGATTATCACTCTGCATCAGGGGCCAACTCTTATTCAATAAGTTCACTTGCAGAGTACATCCCATGATAGTACAAAACACTGACACAGTTCTTGCTACATGCCAGATAATGTTCTAAGCAATTTATATTCATTTACACATTTTAGTTTCATATTATCCCATTTAATTTTCCACATGAGGAAACTGAGGCAATGAGAAGTCAAATAACTTGATAAAGGTCATACAGCTGGTAATGAGCTGGGATTTGAACCCAGGCATTCTGGCTCAGAGTTTTTGCTATTAAAAATACCACATTGAGCTGCCTCACAAATTACAGGCTAAACAGGAGGATTTTTCTGTGTGCCTTATTACACAGACTTGCCTGCAGGTCCAGACATCCATGTAGCTTGAACCTTTAAGAGAGATGGACTGTGTTTCTCATTGTTCTCTCTGTACTAGAACCTCACAAGTGGATTTAAAAGAGAGAGTCCTATAATTTGGTTGTTACTTTTAGAGTGCTACAGCCTAAGCAGTCTGAGAGTTGAGATTTTGAGGGGGAAAATAAACAGCACCCCTCTTCCTTATCCATGTTCTGAAGCAATTGAAATGTAAAGAAGATGGAATATAAAATATTACCTTTATTCTAGATAAAGTCTAGCCTCAGATAGCTTAGTATGAGGGACAAGTATGCTTGCTAACTGAACAACAAGCCCTGGGCTACCATAGACCTATCCTGCAAGGGCAGGGCCTTCAATGCTGAACATAGAGCTTGGCTGAACGAGTGCTCTCATAAGACTTGCTCCCAAAGAGGAATAAGGGAGGAGCTGAGTCATGCTTGGTTATTCTCCCTCCTCCCTCAAATTCACCATTCAGTTAAGACCTTCCCTGACAGGGAACAGTGAGTGAAGGAAGCAGAGTGATCAGGAGTATTTAGGGAAACTCCTCCTGGAGACTAGGAGTGGGAAAGAATGGTCCCCTCTAACACTGGGAAAAGTCCCATGATGCCGTGTTTTGGGGGAGTTTCTGCTACAGTTGCTCTGTTTTGTTTCTAGAAAAGTATATGTAATGTACCTGGTCCATAGATACATCCTCTGTGGATGAACATGATTCAGTTGTGTTTCTGTTGGGGAGTCATTATAAAGCCATCAGGATCTGTAAAGGTCAGATTTCAAGGATAATGGTAACAGCAGCCAGCCTTTGCATAGCTCACTCTTGCTTCTGTACCACCATGGAACAAACTGACCATGAGCTGTACTGTTCTTATTTTTTAAAATATATTTTTATTACAGAAGTTGTGACCTTTCAAAACAATCATGCACTTGTGTAGAATTCCCATACAACATCTCTTCACCAACACACCACACCATGGTGGAACATTTGTTACAGATTATGAAATATCATCAGACTATTACCACCAACCATGGTCCATAGTGTTCATTTTGCACACTTTTTCCATACCCCCCATTATCAACACAGTATATATTTGGCCTTAATGCAAGAATATTACAGTATTGCTGTTAACCACAGTCCACAGGTCACACCAATTATATTTTTCCCATGCTTCTCCACATTCCCACCACCCTGCAATAGTGATGTACATTTGCTCTAGCTCACAAAGGACACTCTTGCATCTGTACCACCAACCACAATTCTCATCCACCTCTGGGTTCACTGTGTTATTTAGTCCCTAGATTTTTCTCTAGTTTTCTTTCAATTGACATTTACATGCCTAGACTACCCTTTTCAGCTACTGTTCTTATTTTTTATTCTGCCTCCCAGAGGCCTCTTTGTTCTATCAGTCTTGGAGGCAGAATGGAAGAGTCAAACACACCTGGGCTCTAGTGTTAGCTTCACTGCATCTGAGCTTTGGAACTTTGGACAGTGGACAATTTACTTCTCTAAGCCCTGGTTTTCTCATCTGTAAAATGGGTATAATAGCACCTATCTCATAGGTTGGTTTGATAATTCAATGAGATAAAAATTGCTTAGGATAGCGCCTGCCTTGTAGTAAGTTCTTAGTGAACAGTAGCTATGATTACTCATGTTGTTCCTGCCCCTCCTCCTCCCGGGAGCCCCACTCCCCTGACAATCCAAAGCCTACACCTTATCAAAAGTGTGGGAATTGTCCTGAATGACATTGCAATGACAGATAAAGGCCATTATATATCTTGTCATAACTTAAAAAATTGTGCGGGGGAGAGTGTAAACTACAATGTAAGCTATAATCCATGCTTAGTGGCAATGCTCCAAAATGTGTTCATCAATTGTAACAAATGTACCACACTAATAAAGGATGTTGTTAATGTGGGGAAAAGTGGGAGGGGTAGGGAGTGGGGCATATGGGACTCCCCTATGTTTTCTATGTAACATTTATGTAATCTAAGTATCTTTTAAAAAAATTAAAAAGTATATTTAAAAAAGTAAAAAAAATGTGAATTCAGAAAAAAAAGTGAATTCAGGTCACCAAAGCAGCTGGCCCAGTGTCTTTCCCTCCCCTTCTAGAGTATATTGGCCTTTTGCTTCTCTGGACTCCTATACTTACAGCCTGGACCAGACTATTTCATGTATTGCTTACTGGATGGTATGTATCATTCTGTGGTTGTTTTGTGCTTGTTCCCACAACTAGAATATCAGTGGACTCTTCAGGGACAGTAAGCACTTCTCATATTTCTTGAAAATAAGATGTGGTATATGAAAACACACAGCACAGTATCTTGTGCCTGGTAGAAGCAGAGAATAATTTTTCTTCCTTCCTTTGTCCTTCTCCTTTCTCTCTCTCTCACCCCCTCTCCTCTTTCTCTTTCTCTCCTTTCTGCTCTCCCTCTCTTGTATACACTGAAGTACCTAGTGCAATTCTGAAGCCCCCAGAAGTGCTAAATAAATATCTGTGGACTTAGATTTGGTGTATTTCTCTCAAAACTGAGGTCCCTGTTTGTAAAATGCTTGCTGTTACTCCATCTAACATGATTGCTTTCTTCCCTGTTGACAATGGAGAGAGAACTAAGCAACAGCTGAACTATAGCCATGTGTTGTGCTCAATTGGACCCTGATAATGGGTCTGGCTTCTGAATTAGGCTTCCTGTGAAGATCCTTGTGTGACTGCTAGGCTGTAAATTGCCCCAAAGTGGGAAGTGTGCTATGTTTACTCTTGTTTCCCCAGTATCTGGCACAGTACCTTATCCATAGAAATTGTTTAGTAAACCATTCAGAATGATCAATCCAACCAGAAGCTTTGTCCTATCAGAACCCCATCTGGCTTCCTTGGAGAAATTGGCAAGCTGATCCTAAAATTCATATGGAATTTCAAGGGACCTCAAATAGCCAAAACAATCTTGAAAAAGAACAAATATGGAGGACTCCCACTTCGCAATTTCAAAATTTACTGCAAGGCTACAACAATCAAGACATTGTGGTATTGGCATAAGGCTAGAAATAGAGAAAAATGGAACAAACTTGAGAGTCCAGAAATAAATCCATACATTTATAGTCAATTGATTTTCAACAAGAGTGCAAAGACCATTCAATGAGGAAAGAAAGGCCTCTTCAACAAATGGTACTGAGACAACTGGATATCCACATGCAAAATAATGAAGTTGGGCCCTTACTTCACACCACATAACAAAAATGAATTCAAACTAGATCAAAGATCTAAAGGTAAGAATTAAGCCTATAAAACTTTTAGAAAGAAACATAGGTGAAAATCTGCATAACCTTGGATTAGACAATGGTTTCTTAGATATGACAACCAAAACATTAGCAATCATTTTCTTCTTCAAAGGATACCATCGAGAAAGTGAAAAGACAACTATATTAGTCAGCCAAAAGGGGTGCTGATGCACAGTACCAGAAATCTGTTGGCTTTTATAAAGTGTATTTATTTGGGTAAAAGCTTACAGTTACAAGGCCTTGAAAAGTCCAACTCAAGGTTGCTCTCTCACCAAAGTCAGTTTGCCATGTGTTGAAGCAAGATGATTGCTGATCTCTGCCTGGTCTCTCCTTCTGGAACTTCCTCTTATATTGAGGCTCCGTGGTCCCGGGTTCTTCCAGATCTCAGCTGTAGTAACCTGGCATAGAGCTTGTTTCTCAGGGCTTCCTATATCCAGCTTCTGGCATAGGGCTCATTTCTTTCAGGCCTTCTTAGCTGCTCAGCTGTTCTCTTCTCTTCAGCTGCAAACTATCAGGCAAATGGCTCATCTCTCTTCCAGGGCTTTAGCTGTTTGAGCCTTCTCCTTTCTGACACATGGCAGACCGAAATGACGAAGTGCTTTCCTCTTCCATGTGACTTCTTGAGTGAGTTACTGTTTATATAGGCCCACTAGGGGGTGGGGATTTAACCTGAGTCACACCTTACTAACGTTGTCGGAATCAAAAGCCCTAAATTGATTTTATCAAGTAAACTTAAAATCTTTGAATTTAATACAATCAAAGGGTATCACACCCAGAGGAACAGACCAATTTACAAACATAATCTTTTTCTTTTTTGGGATTCATAAACAATCTCAAACTGCCACACTCCACCCTCTGAACCCCAAAAAGACATTATAATATTCTAAAAAACCTTATTTCAGTAGCAATGCTAAGTACAAAATCACATCACAATCAGTTTATAGATATACAGTTTGTCTTGGGGCGAAGTCCCCTCTGGCTGCAGACCTGTGAAACTTTCAAAACAATTTATCTGCTTCCAATACACAAAGGGACAGACATAGGATAAACATTTGCATTACCACAAGGAGACTTGGGAGGAAGAAACATGCACTGGTTCCCAAAAGTTCCAAAAACCTGCAGGTCATACTCCATTAGATTTCAAATTCTGAGAGTCATTCGTAAGATGATGATTTGTTCTCCTTGGGGACTCATGGGGGCGCACGCTTTCCACAGGTTTGCCCCATGGCCATTTTCTTGGTTCCACCCTCATCAAGAATCTGGGTGATGAGCGAGCTCCAGAGTTCACCCTCCAAAAACATTGGGGTGATGGCCACTCATTCTCCAATCTCTGGGGTAGAGTCTCAACCTGCTTAACACAGTGAGATGGTGGCAACAGTCTCCCTAATCTTTGGCATACAGGCCCAACCTTCTCAGAAGAGTAAGGTGGTGACCTGGCCTTCCCGAATC
>JAQZBX010072445.1:0-15076 GCA_029593785.1 Cabassous unicinctus | reverse complement strand
ATCTATCTATCTATCTATCTATCTATCTATCTATCTATCTATCTATCTATCATCCATCTATCTATCATCTATCTATCTACCTAATCTATCTTCCATCTCTACTTTTCTACCTACCTGTCATCTATCATCCATCTTTATCAAGTGGGAGTCTTACTTTCATAATTTTGAAAAGACTAGTTAATTTTTTTTAGGCAAGTAAAAAGAGTTTATTGAGAGAAATGAGAGAAAAGAAAAGAAGGACACACCCAGACGTAGATGCAGTCTACCTCCAGGTAAAGAGTTAAATTTTTTAAACCTAGTGTATAAAGGATGAAAATCAGGTTTTTCAGTTTGAATTGCATAACAAACTTCATCTAGATTATATATTTTACCCAAGTAGTAACTGACTATATAGCTAAAGAAAAGGTCGTCCTATATTTTTAACACATCTAAGTTCATTTTCAAATAACACAATACTGCATCGTGTACAGTGAAGATACCTTATAACAGAGTTTTCCCAATTCTTCCCTTCTTATGTCATTGCGGCTATTCATTTCACCTATCTGTATGCTACAATCACCCAGTGAATTATTACTATTATTGTTTTAAATTAAAAATTATCTTTTAGATCAACTAAGAATAAGAAAAATAAAAGAAATTTATTTTGCCTTTATTCATTCCTTCTTTGATGTTCTTTCATTCTTTATGTGTATAAAAGTTTATCAATCATATCATTTTCCTTCCCCCTGAAGATCCTTTTCTATTTTTTTAAACATTTCTTACGGAGGTGGTCTGCTGTCTATGAATTCTTTCAGTTTTTGTTTCTCCAGAATGCAGGAATTTCTCTTCACTTTTGAAGGTTACTCTTGCTGGACATAGATTTCTAGGTTAATGTTTTTTAATTCTTCAGCATTTTAAATATTTCACGCTACTATCTTCATGCTTGCATGGAGTTTCTGACCATCGGTCCATTGCAATTCTTACCTTTGTTTCTCTATAAGTAAGCTTCTCCCTCCCTAAGCTACCCTTGGCTTATTTCAAGATTTTCTCTTTGATTTTTTTTTTCAGTTTGAAAATGATATGCCTAGGGAAGATATTTCATATTTATTCTTTGTGATGGTTTGAAGCTGTATGTACCCTGGAAAAGTATGTTCTTAAAATTAATCCACTCCTGTGGGCATGGACTTATTATTAGTATATTTTGGTGAGTGTGATCTTAAGTTAAGATGTGACCCACTTCATTCAGGGTGGGTTATAATCCTCTTACTGGAGCCCTTTAAAAGAGAATGAAATTCAGATTAAAAAAAAAAGAAAGTCATAGAAGCCAGAAGCTGAAAGCAACAAATCCCAGAAGAGAAGGGAGAGATTGGCCGATGCTGCCATGTGCCTTGCCATGTGACAGAGAAGCCCAGGATCGTCAGCAGCTGGTCTTCAGGAAGAAGGTTTCATCTCAATGATGCCTTGATTTGAACATTTTCACGGCCTCAGAACTGTAAGCTTATAAGCTAATAAATTTCCATTGTAAATGCCAATCCATTTCTTGTATATTGCTTTCAGCAGCCTACCAAATTATAACATTCTGTTTCTTGTTTTATGAGCTTACTGGATCTGGGATTTGATGTCTGTCATTATTTTTTTAGACTTCTCTGTCATTATTACTACAAAGATTTCTTCTGCTTCATTCTTTCTTTCTTATCATTCTAGTATGCCAATTATATAAATATTAAAACTTTTGAAATTGTACCATAGTTCTTGGATATTCTGTTCAGCTTGTGTCTTTTTAAAATTCTTTTTACTCTGTGCATTTCAATTTTGAAAGTTTCTTTTGACCTACCTTAAAGCTGACTGATAATATCCTCATCTATGCAAAGTTTACTGATGAGTTCATTGAATGTATTTTTCATTTCTATTAGTGTTCTTTTTTTATTTCTAGCATTTCCTTTTGATTCTTTCTGAAAGTTTCCACCTCTCTGCTTATATTAGCCATCTAGTCTTGCATGTTGTCTACTTTTTCTATTAGAGACCTGAACATATTAATCATAGTTATTTTACAATTTAAGTTTTTCTACTGATTTTTGGCTCCAGGGGCTTCTTTTCCAGGAAATTTGATCTCAACATTGACTCTCTGCATTTACCTACCTCTGAATTTCATGGCAGTTGTGTGCTTTGTGACCTCAGTTTTCTGAAGAATTCAAGAAAAGTCAGTAGTTCTCAATTTGCTCAGTTTTTTCATGTTGTAGGGATGGAGTGATGACTTCCTAGCTCTTCACAAGTCAAAACTAAAAACAAAAGTCTTTTCTTACTCTACTAGAAAACTTAGTTTTATTTATTAGGTATAGTTTTATAACTATACCTAACTGAAAAAATATTACTATATATATGTTAAAAATGTAAAAACGCCATTCTTAAGGCAGCAAAATTATATTTCTTTCCAATGCCACATATCCAGTCAGATGCTACTATTGTTATATTATATGTAATAGTTATACATTTATAAGGTATAATATATTAGACAAACATGAAAGAAAATTCCATACTCTGTACTTTGCTTTATTCTCTCAAGATTGTATCTTAATCTAGATAATTTCATACCAGCATATATAGATCCATTTACCTCATTCTTTTAAATATTTATACCATATTTTATTAATTAGTCCTGTGCTAAGAGAGCTATAAGGGAAGCGGGTGTGGCTCAGTGGATAGAGCCCCCGTTTACCATATGGGAGGCCCGGGTTCGCGTCCCGAGGCCTCCTTGTGAGGGCACGCCAGCCTGAGCGGTGCGGTGGGCTGATGCAGCAACCTCATGGCAGGAAGCGGGTGTGGCGCAATGGCTAGAGCAGCCGTTTACCATATGAGAGGCCCCGGGTTCGCTTCCCAGCGCCTCCTTGTGAGGGCAGGCCGGCTCGCGCGGCGCAGTGGGCTGATGCGGCAAGACCTCCCAGCAAGGGGGAGATAAGCAGACACAGAGAAGACACGCAGCGAATGGACACAGCAGCACAAGCAGCAAGGGGGGCGGGATAAATAAAATAAATAAATCTTTAAAAAAAAAAAAAAGGGAGCTATAAGATTGTTTACAGTCAGTATCATATATAAATATAAATGAAAACAATACTCAAAATGATCTCACAACCAATTTGCCTTTTGGTATAATGTCTTTCCAGACAAATGTAATTTATGTATTACTTTGTGCTTGGCAAATAAGTGATCATAATTCATATATTGTTTTGTGACATTTTCATGTAATATATCTTCTGCACCTTTCTATTTTAATACCTGATTCTTCGGCAAAATTATTAATGTTGACCTAGTATTCTACTATATGGATGTACCCAGAGGCAGGTTTATTGTGAGGGTAATAAAGCTGTGTTTCAGGGACCCTAAATTGCTGAGGTCTGTTCCAAGTTCCTCTAATTCGTAGTCATAATTTTTTGTTCTTATCTTTTAAGATACCTCTGCCTCCAATAGTGGAACTGATAAGGGATCCCCATAAAACTTAGATTTGCCTAGAATATAACATAATTTAGTTACTATTTCTGATGCTTTTAGATCTTATTTTGTTTTTCCAATATATGGCAAGTAGAATAGTGGCCCAGACTGATATATTCAAAGTTCAGATGGATGTGCCTGCAGATAGAATTGCCAGAGGGAATCATAGGGAAAGGCACAGAAAATCCCCTTCCTTATAGGATTCCACTGGAAAGAAGATGAGTCTGTTCTCACTCACATTTGAAGCTGAGCCACTTTTAGATCTGTTTGAAGCCTCTGTTGGACAATGCCTCACTGAAAATATTGTTCAGGGTATTACAATAGTATCTATGAGTAAAGAGCAACAACAACAACTACAACTGAGATCCAGCATATGCTATATTTCTGAAACAGTGGGTTCTACCCATCCACACAACCTGAGGACAGGTAGCAGGAGTGAGATTGAGCTTGGACCCGGGGAGGTAGCTACCTGTATGTTTAGCTAGGGGAAGATTATATAATGAAAAACAAATTCACTGGAAGAAAAGAATATCATGAATAGTTCAAGAAACTCTAGTGGTGAACTTCGTTCACTCCTCGAGAACTGGTTGAAACTGAAATAATTCTCCTGGGAAGGACCCACGGAACTCCTTTGTGGAATCCTTTGTGAGAACAACAGTGAGAGAGGAAGGATGTGAAATGTGAACTCAATGACATTTTATAATGAAGCAGACTTCCTCCTTCTCTAAGTGCTCTGAGAAAACTGAAGAAGAGCAGCTATATTCCTTTCTATCTAGTGGGACAGACTTAGAACCAAACCCTTCACATGAATGACCCAGGAAACTCAGTGTGCCGCAGGATAGGGTTAATTAAGGTTATTATGATAAATGTGGTAGCAAAAGTCTGTACATTCTTATTTTGGGTGTTCTTTTAGGATAAATGCTGCCTGGGCAATTTCTTAGAATGAATTTCTAGGAGGAAAATTCCTAGGTTAAAATATATACGATTTAAGATGCTTGATGATTATTGTATTAAAGAGTGTGACCCACAAATGTAATCCTGTCTGTCCCCATTACCTACCCACCCCATTCCTACCTCTGCTGCAGGAGAGGACTGATATAACTCATTGCCTACACACCTTTTCATAGTTGCTTCCCTACTGGAACTATCTTTCACATTGTCTAAACTGCTAAAATTAAAATTACTTATTGCTTACTTCCAGCCTCCTGTAATCCCATCTGCACCATACTCAGATATATTTTTCCTTATTGCTGCTTTCAATAAAGAAACCTACTTAAATACCCATTGTCAGTCAGTCTCTCTAACTGCTACATATTTCTATGTTTCTTTATAATAAAACTATGTTATTAAGCTGGTCTGAATGAGTCTTCTCCCCTTAAAATTAAAAAGCTTAGCGCATCCAACTGGTTTTATCTTTCACAATCCACATGAAATGAAACCTGTAGAAATCACACGAGAGGCTGAAAGAGGGCCAGGTTCACCTCCCAGATCCTACTGACAGCACTTCCTGATACCCAGCAGCATTCCGGCCTGTGCGTTCTGTGACACACAGTTCTATTTTATAATCTGTGTTGCTAGCTCTTATTGATTTCTATATCTACCAAGAAAAGAACTGATTAATAAATTGAAGTGAGGAAGTTAAAGATGGAAACCTGAATTAATTACTAAGACAAGGATGGAGGCATCAGTAAGGAAAGGAGGGTAGGATGGAGGGGTAAGTTGGAGGATAAATCTAGGGAAATAGTGAGGATAGATGCACAAACATGTGGCTTGTTCTGAGTACGTGAAAGTTAATGAGGTCTTAAAGGTCTAAAATTCTCTATAAGTAAAGTCTAGCTGGGAGTCAGCAGCTCTCTACAAATTCTGACCTTACTAACAGCAGGAAAGCTTGAGTAAGTCACTGGGTTTCTATGATATCCATTTAGTAGTCTTAAAAATGGCTAGACTAGAAGATATATAAAGTCTATTTATAGCTTTAATATTGGTAGAATATCTGTTTTACAACTATTTGGTGAGCATATGGCTATTTTTTATACTTTTTATGTCTTCATCTTGGTGTCTTGCATTTTGCATGTAATCATGACTCTGATGTGCATTGATTTCTTTCCTGCATATAAATGGAAAGAAAAAGAAAATGAAGAAAGACTTCAGACAAATACTTGGTTTGTGCTTCCTCCATTTCATGAAGCCTTTCACAGTCTTGCTATGGAGTATGGCAGCAGTCCATGAGGGGACAATATGTCTTTCATGCAGAAGGAACTGAGAGAATTCCCCACAGAGGTTCAGAGCTCAACTCCAAGCTGTTGCTGTTAAGCTCTGAAGCAATGGAGGACCTTACTCTTGGCAACAATTGAGCTTTCTTCCCAAGATACCACCCACATTATTCTTTTCAACCACAAACTACAACTGTGGTTCAAAATAGCAAAACACAATTTTAAAAATAAACTGAAACCATTGAGTGGGTTTTATTATACCATAGAGTTTCAAAACCTCTTGATACAAAGTCACATTTCAATGTACCATAATGGAAAATATTCTGTAGGGAATGAAACTAGATCATTCTTATATTCTCTTGTTCAAGTATTCCCTGACCATTTTGTATGACACTATTGACTTTAGCTTAATTTTTAAGTCTTTGATTTGCCAATACCAGAGAAGCTAATCATTAAATGGGAGAAATAGTCAATTATTAATATTTGGCTAATTCTTTTTAAAAGCAGAAACCGAATAAACATGGATTATTTATAAATGGATTTTTTAATATATATTGTTTTGAATTTAACATAGCCATTTTGAATTCCAAATGACTAAATTTTGATGCCAAAATTCTAACATTATAAAGCTATTATAAATACTGCAAATTGCCTTTAACATTCATGATCAAAGAAACTTATTCCCAAAAGTTCACAAAAAATATTTTAGCTAAGTCAAATAGAAATAATTTGCATGTCATTCTGAGTTGATAGGTATTGAGCAGGAAGAGGATGGCTTATTGCCCTCTTCCTTGAGACTAGTGAGAAGTGACAGAGGAAACTTGGCAATAAGAAATAATGTAAAAAAAATTTTTAGCAAAAGAATATATATTTATATATAAAAGTATATACTATATATATATGTATGAGTGTGTATATATGTGCATGCATGGTGTTTAGAGACCAAAGCATCTTACAAAACTTTAATAAAAAATGTTATTCCTAATGATTGTCTTGGACAATCAAGTAAAGATTAAATTATGGTCTAGGACCCTCATTATAAGCAGTTGGAAATGTGTGAAATGCACTTTAGAAAAAAAAAAATCCAACGGAAATTTTTAGAAGTAAGGCTATTATTCAGTTTTCTGACAAAATTTGATTATACAAAACAACTCATTCTCCAATAATCCTAGAGAAACAAGAAAATTTATATTGAAACTAAATTGGTGAAAACCACCACTGTTTCTACTTTTTCAACCTATGAATCAATACCATTTACTACTACATAAAAATTGACTAAAGTCCACATTTCTCATTATCATAAACAGAAACATAGATAACACTAATTTTTGCTATTTTGACCATTTTAATGGAAATATTGAAGTATCTTAAATATTTCTTGAGTAACTTCAAGCTATATCTGATGAAAGTTTCCCTTAGTTCTATCAATTATATAATTCATAGTACTTTAGATTTGATCTAACTTAAAACCATTTTATTTCCCCTCAGTGTACAGTAGGAGGCAGGCTTACCACTTTTCCCTGAACACTGCATTTCTGTCTTCTAACCAAATTATCAAAGTCTTTTTGCTATGACAAGTTCATAGAATTTAAATTCCTGAATATTATATGGAGAAATGTTTGAGGTGATAATACTGATTATATGCCACAGGAAATGGGAGTGGAAGGTAAAAATAAGTAGAGAAAACTATTTTCTAGCTGCAATATTCTCATATTTGCTGTACCTTCTTTGATGAAATGAATTCCGTTTTGTTTACCTATTCAAAGATTTTGAATGGTTTTCAATATTCAAGATAAATGAAATTGTCATCACTTTGGATTTCTAGTCTGAATATTAGAAGGAAACTCTGTTGAACTTAGGAAACTGAAATGCAGGTGGCAAATGGGGCCTTTCAGTTAAGAAAATTTCGGTCAGCAAAGAAGGGCTCATTTTAGAGAAAATACTTTTCTAGATAATTAAATCTGTTTCACAGGATGGCTCAGCTGGCTGTTTCTAGCACCAAACCCACTATGGAGATATTTTTGCCTGCAACTAATGCTGGGTTGAATTTAAATCATGTACACATCCTTTTTTTTTTCAGCTGGTAGCATTATTCGTGATCTAGGAGGCATTGTTGCAGATAGATATCAATTTAATGAGTCAATTACCCTGATAGGACGTTTTTCCTTTCAGGCTGTTGGCACAGATGCCTACACAACTCTGTGAAAAGCTACAATGTTGGTTATGCCACAAAAGCATTATATGGAATAAAAACGTTGGTGCCAGATAGCTATCAAACGAACACTTGGTACCTGTTTGGTGTTTGGCCACGTCTTTCATTCAGATTTATATTCATATTCACTCTCCATCTCTTCATCTAACATAAAGTTTATTTTTATTACACAAACTTTCAAATATCTTGTAATTATGCATGTTGACTAAGGAACATTTTATGAGGTAATTGTTTTCATTGCTTTGAGGTTTTTCAAATTCAATTTATTATCAGAATCACAGTTCTTTTTTGTGCATCCATGACTGAGAAACCATTGTCTCCAACTATTAAGACTTCCAGAAGAAGAGAGGGCATCAGGTGAAAGAGTGAGACACAGCACTACTTCTTCCAACACATTAACTTCCCAGGTATCTTCTGCATTCCATAGTTTTCCTGCCTCATAAATTGTATCTGTAATAGCTTTCCTCTCATTTTTGAACCTATTCCAAAGAGGCTTTCATCCCATCACTCCAGTATGGCTATAAATACCAATTCTGTACTGATGACTCCCTAAATTCCTTTATTTTTTAAAATTTATTAACTGTCAACTCCAATAGGACTTAATCTACATCAAGCCAAGGACTTTGTCAATTTGCTTATTGCTATCATTCTAAGACATAGAACAATGCCTGGCAAATGATAAACCCTCAATAAATATCATTTGAATACATTATTTAAATATTGTTTTTCTTTTTAATGTGCAGTTAAAAAGCATTCTTGTGCTATTTAAAACTTGTTCCAGATTCTAAGGAAAAAACCTCTAAGATGACAGTTTTTCACAAGAGATAATTTTCTTCATAAATACACCCACAGTTCCTTACTAATCCTCTGCATTCTCTTCTAAAGTAACCCCTTGTTCACACATTCCACAAAAATCTACACCCACTGGATTCACAGAAAGTGTTTGTTGAAACTAAACAGTTCAGAGTTTAAATCTTTGCTCAGTCATATAGTGGTTACCTGGATTTTGTAAATCACGTAGTATTTGTGAACATGTTTTGCAATCAGAAATAGATAGCACTTAACTTGCAGAGATAGTTTAAGAATAAGAGGCAGTGTACAGAAAGTCAATGTCACAAACCTGGACATGTGTTAGGGGCTCAGGAAAATGAAAGATAGCTATAGTTATTATTTTTATTAGAAAATGTTTAGATGCTCCTAAAATAATAAAACTTAACCAATATTTATTAAGGACTTACCAAGTTCAAGGCATTTCGTTAGATTCTGTAATGCTGCTGCTTACTTTTGCTTCTGGAAGGCAGTTAGATGGGGCAGGTCACTATAATCCAATCTGGAATTGAGCTGATGGCAGGGATCCGGCGTCAGTCTTTGTGAGACCAGTTTGCTTCTGGATTCCCTTGCCTCCTTAGCCATAGGACTTCAAGGGCCTCAACAGCGGCTGGCAGTGTTTACCAGGATTCCTCCTCTATGTTGAGTTCTGGTCTCCCAGTTTTGTCCCCTCAACATTCTAAGACTGTTGTTCAGCTTTTCAGGCTTCTCTGCTTGTGAGTTAGCAAATGTCTCAAAGGTAAAAGCTGTGTGGATTGCTGGGCTTATATCTGAGCTTCCCTTCTCTTCAAGACCTTGATCTCCTAGGTCTTGGCTGCCTAGATTTTCCCCAAATGCCTTCAAACAAATTTTGTAAGTTTCTTTTTTCTAGCTTTTCTGCTTGTTATTAGTGGGAACATTGATCTGCAACTAACTTATCCATCACGGCTGGAAGGGAAATCTGTAATATTGGTGTTTAGAAATAATATATTATTTACCAATTTTTCTCAAAATCAACACATATTCATTTTTTTTAAAATACTGCATCACATTTTAACATCTATAATTTGGTAAGATTCATACAACAAAATCTGAGACCAGCAGGTACATAGTTTAATTTCTATCTAATTATTGATCACCATCAATTCTAATTAAAGTGTTAAGTTCCTCCATAGTCTATCATTGAGATTCATTTCAATTTGTTTATAAGTATTTCATATTCCACAAGCTCTGTTAAAAAAAAATAGGGTGGCATATTACAAAAGGATCAATGAATACTTGGGGTAATATTGATCATGAGGTCTCTGATGCCTGCTGAGGAAAAAGAGATATTTCTCTTCAGAGACCTGACTGGAGATGTAGCTTGTGCACAGAAAGCTTTCAGTGCAGATTCTCCTGAAGCGCTTTGTTTACATAACATGGCTGGCTGGCTGTGAAGGCCTCAGTGTCAGACTGCATTAGCATGCATGTACATGTAAAATTAATCAACAGGCCTTGCAACACACATTGTAGTCCCCTTGGAGCTTGGGGTTAAATATCTGTCTAGAGTGATTCTTCCTAAAAAGCCTTATGTAATGGCCAGAGGAGCTCAAAGTAGGCACTTAATGTGGAACAAAGAGCAAGACAGACACTTGAGGGAAAGTGCGGGGTTTTAGTGTACTGACAGTTTCACCATAGTAGCCAAAGGTTACAACCTCTGACTCCAAAAGCTTTTAAGGTTTCTTGCATCTGTGTTGCCTGACTGCCTTTAGCATTAAGCACTTAGGACCAGAATACTCTGAGCATTTTTATATTTATTTATATATTTATATATGAGTTTCTTTAATTTGGATGAACATTTCTGGATCTCTCTAAAATATCCATCCCATAGATTCCAATTTTAGCTTTATTGTTTTGGGCTGAACTATTTGGTTTTCCCATGTCTTGCCACTGTAAAGTTGAGCCATTATGATTTAGATACATTCTGTGAGGTCACTTAAAACCCCAGCCAGTTTTCTTCCTAATAGTTGACAATTTTCTTGGTTTGTTATAAGGCAGCAAGGTAAAATTGAATGAGCTTTGGGTTCAATTTTAGGGCTCTAATGCTCATTATCTGTGTGACTGAACCTGTCTCCATGTCCACTGAGCCACACCGTGCCCTCTCCTTAGGGACATCGTTTATAAGTCTATAGTTGGGATTTTATGGGTCTTGTTCTGTTTGGAAGGTGCTCTGTAAGCATAGTTACTGTAGAAGAAGGCTCAAGAAATCAGTCTTATTTATTTGCTACCTTAATAGTCTTAAAGAAATTGAGTTCTTGTATAAAGCAATTTATTAAGAATAGAAAAGATTTTGAGACATTCTTGGGGGAGGTTCCCAGGGATGAACAGGTGTGTCACGAAGGATCAGTCATTGGGAAGTGAGTAAGTCAGCTTTCGTTGAGCTAAATAACAGAGTTTTGGGGTCAATGCAGTCTTGGCACTAAATGTTTGAAGATGCTCTATTAGTGAAATAAAAAAAATTATTGCATTTTTATAAAAGTTTCCTAAGATTAGTTTCTTATTAAATCATGGATTTTTTCCCCACAGATTTAAAATGAATTGAATTCATATATGAGATCTGATGGAGTACTCAAGCTACCTGACTCTAAAGTAGGGGTTCTTAACAAGGGGTCTGTGAGCTTGAATTTAGATAAAAAACAACAACATTATTCTTGTGGGAACATGTTGGTGCAGGTATGATATATTTATTAAATAATACACAGTATAGTGTGCACTTAGTAAGGGGTCCATGGCTTTCACCTGACTGGCAAAGGGGTCTGTGAAACAAAAAATAAGTTAAGAACCCCTGCCTTAGAGGTTTATAAGCAGGTGTGGTGGTGGTGATAGGAATCCAGCTTCACTCAGACATTCATGTTTACAGGCAGCAGCTGACAGAAGCTCTATCTTCATTGAATTAGTCCCCTGGTTGCCCTGGACATCTACATACAGACATAAGTCAGAGAATAAAATATAACACATGCTCTTAACTAAATTGGACCAGAAAAGATACATGATACTCAGTCTCATTTCCCTGGAGAGCATTAGTAGTATGCCACCCCCCTCAAAAAAAAAAAAAATGCAAGTGGGTTAGGAAATATTTATTGTGTAGAAAAAAGAACCAGATTTTGTGAACATCTTCCAATTTCTTAGGCAGTCTACCCCAAATCCACTTCACTCTTTTGCCCACACATAGCATGCATTTACACCATCCCCAAGGGAGAAAGCCTAAGGTCCAATCTCTTAACTATATCTGGCTCAATTCCAGGATCTCCTGGAGTGAATAATCTTCTTCATTTGGTCTCAGTAGGGTTCCCTGTGGTTTGGCCACCCATAAATTTAAAAGACAAACTGCTCCTTCACTTACATAACAAGCAATGGTAGAATAAGGACAGAGACAGTGATTTGCATTATAAAGAGAAAGAATTGGTGACACAGCAATGACTCTTTTGTAGGATTTCTGGAATCCTACTGGGAAGATATTATGAAGTCCTCTGAAGCCAGAGGAAAGGAAATGATTTTCTTGACCCTGGCTGCTCTTTCTAGAGGTTCTGTCTTGTCCATTATCTTCCTTGACAATGTCTGAAGCAGGAATATACCCTTCTCAGAAGCTGTACGGCTTTCAGTCAACTTCCTGCACATGGAAGCTTGGAGGACAAAAGACTGTTGTAAGTCCAGAAAAGTCAAATAATTTTCAGTTTGTGCCATGTTTTTTTATTTTCTTTTGTAAAATTATTCCTTCAAAACATTGTAGCCTGATCTTGTTAATTTCAGTGACTTCCATATGTTAATAATCATGGCTAAAGTGTTAAACATAGTTTTCAAATCTATTTTTTTCCTTTGTTTTCTGAGTTCTATACCCCTAATTTTTAGATTAATTGTTGATACATTAAAGCAATGAAGATTCATTGAAAAGGCTACATAATCTATTTGCTAGAGAGTGCATTTTTCATCACCTCTTAAGCCATAATTTACCTACAATTAAATTCATCAATTTTACCTACACAATTTGGTGAGGTTTACAAAATACACATTTGTGTAACCACTGCCACAATTATAATATAAATCATTTCCTGCCACACCAAAAAGTTCCTTCATGCACCTTTGCAGTCAAACTCTGCCCCACCCCTAGACCCACTGCTGATCTGCTTTCTGTCACTAGAACTTTCTACTTTGTCTAGAATTTATTATAAAAGGAATCATATAGTATATAGTATTTTGTACCTGGCTTCTTTTAGTCAGCCTGGTAACTATGAGATTCATTCTGGTTGTGTATATCAGAAGATCATTGTTCTTTTGTTGAGTAGTACCTTGTTCCATGGCTTTATCAAAATTTGTTTCTTCATTAACCTATTGATGGACATTTGTGTTGTTTCATTTTGGGGCTCTCATAAATAAAGCTCCTAAAACCATTTGTGTGCAAGTCTTTTTGTGCACATATGTTTCATTTGCCTTTGGTAAATAAGAGAGCAGAAAATACGGTGAGTGTATGTTTGACTTTATAAGAAATTGCCAAAGTGATTAGATGATTTTACCTTCTAATCAGCAATTTAAGAGTTTCAGTTATTTTCTCCAACAAGCAATATTGTTAATCTTTTTTTAAATTTTGTCTATTCTATATTGTGTATAGTAATTTCACTGTGATGTATTATTTCCTCTCAGTGATTATTATGCTGTACATCTTTGCATGTGCTTATTTGCCGTTCTGATGCCCACTGTAAATTCTCTTGTCAAATATCTTGTCCTCCTTTCCCATTTTTAACTGGGTTTTTTCGTCTTATTGCACTGTAGAATTTTGCATATATAGTTGGAGGAAAAAAGTCCCTTGTCAAATATTTATATTGTACATGTTTTCTACAAGTCAGTTGCTTTCAAATACTCTTAATAGAGTCTTTTGTTGAGCAAAACTTTTTGATTTAGGTAAGTGCAATTTATCAGTTTTGTCTCTTCTGGTTTGTGCTATGTCTTCTATCAAAGATATCATTGCTCTCCCCTAGGTGACAAAGATTTTCTCTTATTTTTTTCTATAAATGTATTGTTTTAGCTCTTACATTTAGGGCACTGGTTCACTTTGAGTCTGTATTTGTGTATGATGAAGGATCAGGGTAGACATTCATTATTTTGAATATAGATATCAATTGTTCTACCACCATTTAAAAAAAAATGAATATCCTTTCTCCACTGAGTTTCCTTCAACACTTGGTTGAAACAGCAATAGGCAATATATGCAGAGGTCTATTTCTGGACTCTATTCTGTTCCCTATGTCTATCAATATGACAATATAATACATCTTATTTACTGTCACTAGAGAGTCTTTAAATGAGATACAGTTTGTATACCAACTTCATTTTTATTTTTGTTTTTGTAGTTGTCAGGCCTTGCTCATGTTTAATTAAAGTTATCTCTTGGTCTTTCATATTTTTGATGCTCTTATAAATGGTATTATCTTTATTTCAAGTTGTAATTTTTCATTGCTTGCATTTAAAAAGACATTGAATTCCTTTTGCATAATTGATATTTTATTGTGTGACATTCATAAACTCATTAATTAGTTCTAATAGCATTGATATTTTCCATGTAGACAACCATGTCATTGGCAGATAAAGATAGTTTTACTCTTTTCTTTCACATTTTCAGATTTGTTTTTTAAATTTCCATTTCTTACTGTGATATTTAAGTGCATGTGTCAACTTCACCAGATTATCATGTCTGCAGTCAGAAGAAAGAATTTCCATCTGTACTTCAGCCAGTCAGCTTCTCCTGGGGGATTCATTGAAAACTTTCATTGGATTTTCTAGCTTGAAACTTGTCCTACAAAATTCAACTTGCTCATCCCCACAGTTGTGTAAGCTAATTCCTATAATAAATTTCATAATATTTATGTTATATATACATATATGTATCTGTATATACTGTCAGTTCTCTTTCCCTAGAGAACCCTCGCTAATGCTAATACACTTACCTCCAGTATGATGTTGAACAGGAGTGGGGAGTGCATAAATCCTTGCCTCGTTCCCAATCTTATAAGGAAAGGATTCAGTCTTTTACCATTAAAGTATGATTGATGTTAGCTATATATGTTTGATAAATGCTCTTCATCAATTCTAGGAATTTCTCTTTGATTTCTGCAATGGATGTATTTTATTTTCCTGAAAATGTGTTGAATTTTGCAAAGAAAAAAATTCTGAATCTATTGAGAGGATGATAGAGGTGGTTCTTCCTCCCTCCCTCCCTTCCTTCCTTCTTCCCTCCCTCCCTCCCTCTCTCCCTCTCTCTCTTTCTCTCCTTTTGTCTTCCTCTTCCTTTCCTTCTGCAATACCTTTTTCTGTTTAGCGTATTAGAGTAATACTGACCTTATAAATT
>JAQZBX010072444.1:0-15067 GCA_029593785.1 Cabassous unicinctus | reverse complement strand
TTTGGGATATTGGATTTGTTCTGACTGACATTGCAATGATGGATACAGACCATTATACATTTTGTCAAAACCCATAAAATTGCACAGTGCAATGTGTAAACCATAATGTAAGTTATAGACCATGTTTAGTAGCAGTGCTTCAATATGAGTTCACCAATCATAATAAATGCACCACAGTAGTGAAAAATGTTAATAAGGAAAAGTGTGGGAAAGGGAGGGAGTGAGGAATATACGAATCCCCTATATTTTTATGTAAACTTTATGTAATTTAAAACTTCTTTGAACATAAAACTTAAGAAATGTTCTTTAAAAAGTAACAGATATCACTCTTCTTTAAATGGCTGATATAATTTACAAATACACACTTATCATTTATTCAGTTTTCCTCAAAACTTTACAAGTAGATGTGTAAATGAAAAAAAAAAGTTCAAAACATCATTAGAACTTTTCATTCAGCAGAAAGTGTACATAATTTCTTTTATTATTAAAACTCTGGAATTCTTATAGTTAAGGAAACTTTTTCTATCCTATTTCTTGAGTTGCACTCACAAGGTGATTCCAAGCTATTTTTGTATAATGTTTGTTTAGACAACACTACAGCACATCACAAAATTTTATGAAAAACAAACAAAACAAAACAAAGCAAATAAAAAATTACTCCATACTTCTATTCTTCTATTATTTTACCAATTCAAATTACCAAAACCTTATAAATCTTTTGACACATTTTTATTTATTCCTTGTATTAAATGCTTTATTTATAGATCACTGTGGTGTATAAGTTGCTTCAAAATTAAATGTGGAGATCTTGCTCAGCTCATTCTACTTATGACACAATCTTTACTTTCATATGTTTTTCATTTAGGGATGTTTTTGAATGGAGAATTAAAATATAAGTGTTAAATGAATTTTGCCAGAGAAAGTTATCAGAACCTAAGGAAATAGACGAACTATGATTAAAAGGTCATAATGAAATGAGTAATTATTTGAGTGATGCTTTATTTTTATCCCAACAAAACTATATTTCTTTGATTTTTAAATGTAAAAATTAAAAAGTAATATTTATAAGTATAAAATTTAAAAATCATATTTGTACTTTTTAAATAAAACTGCTCATACTTTTACTTTTACTTTGACTCTATTTAAGGTTTCTTCTTAATCATCAAAATTTTGTTTTGATGTCTTACGATTGACTTTTACTGCATATCTCATAAGTTCCTCGATCATTTACCTACTATTATATACATGTTTTATTGTTGTATTATGTTAAATGTTTTGTTGAAATAAACATACAAATATATGTACTATAAATTACAGGATTTTCATTTACTGATTATGTAATATTGTGAAATATTCTTCCAGAATACCTCTTAATATAGTATAAGTGCACAAAAATATTTTAAAAATTAATATATATACAATTTTCACAAGGATGTAATCCTTTTAGAATCTATTAATTAAATTCCAAATTTCATGAAGAATTTTTCACATAAAGATATAACATAGGGATTGTAATTTACTATTAGTTCACCATGTAAAGGAACATGTTCATTTATTCTTTATTATTCTATAGTCCAAATCATGTATTCATATTCATTGTTTCTTTATATGTATATCATAAAATTTAGGGCTAAAATTAATGTGCTTTTAAATGGTATAGATATTAACATCTACTTCATGTAAACATGGCCCATCTCTACTTGGCCCTTTAATTGATGCTTTGTTATTTTTACTTAACTGAACTTTCAAGAATCATGTAATTAAATCTGTCAACTGTTTTCCCTATGATTTTTAATTAATTAAAAATTGATGATGTTATTAATCCTTTACATTCAATTCACATTCTTTCACATTTTTGTTATTTTATACACAAAGATGTGTATATGTATTCTGAGATTTTTAAAATTGCTATTTTTTGTAGAAATCTTAAAGAAAAGCAGGAAAATATTTTCCAGAATTGTGTAAAAACATTTTTCAATGTAATTATTCTTATTAAAATGAATTAATATAAGCATCCATCTATTTGAACAAAAAGTGACAACATAGTAAGTTTAATTTAATTTTGACTAATCTCATATCAAATAGGGCATATCACTAACCAAGTGAGAATTTAGAATTAGACTAAATCTTTTGCTGCTCTATTTTTAATTCTCTCTACTAAGAATTTCTTAAGCATGGAATTTGAAGACTCAGTATGATAGTCAAGTTTCTATGATTGTCCCTTATTGTTCAGTCTGTAATTTTACTATGGTAAATAAAATGAAGATACCTCCCTCTTTAATCTTTTAAAAGAGGCATTCACAGTGTTGTTGAAATGATTACATCAGTAATGCATGTACTTGCATTAGGCAATCAAAACTGCTGATGATCTTAGTCAATTAATATTCATTGAGAATATTTTGGCTTTTTACTGGATATACTCATGCAGATTCTTTGTGGAAGCCTCTTTGCAATATTAATTCATGTTTCCCAGGCATGATTCTCACATAAAACACAAAAAATAAATGAACCTGGGGAACTTTTGAGCCTCAAGCACAGCCTTAGACAATCGAAGAAGCACAGCCCCATCTGATACCAGGGGAATTCCTCTGGTCGTGGTCACCGATTGCTGTGCTAAGGCTCCATGGAAACCTCTTGTCTCGTCACCCACCTGGGCTTCAGGGCAATGCCCATCCCCAGAACAAATCACTCCCCACCTTTCCACAGAGGGTGCATGGTCTAAAATGAGAAGATTCTTCATTTCTTAAATTCCAAATCTCTACATTCTTTACAGGTTTGACATTGGGCATTTGTCCAAATTCTTATGCAGTTAAAGGAAAAATTTTACACATAGTTGTCAACCTATCTCTGTTTTTGGAACAAAAAAAGAAAAAAGAGACAATAAAAGAAGCACTGCTTTAACAGCAAGTTTGCAAAAAAGAATGTGTGACTTACTAAAAACAAGAAAGCAATTTTTAAAAGATCTAAAAGCATGATAGTGTGGGAGGAATACAAAGTATATTATTATTCTAAAACAATTTTTACCTATGCATGTTTATTTTTCATCCAGAATTGTGATAAACAAATGATTAAATTAAGAGGCCATTCTGCTTTTATTATTCATTAAAAATGATAAAGCTAAAAATAAATATTCTCTTTTGTACTTGGGCACACAAAACTTAATTTAAATGCTTTGGCCTGTAAGTTCTGGACACCTCTTCATTGTTGGCTCTTGAAAAATATACGTGTGTGTGTGTGTGTGTGTGTGTGTGTGTTTGTGTGTGTGTGTTTTGGTTGAAGAACCAAAGTGTGCTATCAGATCTTAACTGTGAAAATGGTTGAGTGTGGAGTTTGGTGACTTCAGTACTCTAACACTTTGGGAAGAAATATGATCTGGCTTCATATTCATACCAACAGTTGCTATAGTCAGATTCTTAAAAATTGTATATGCCAAGGCATAACATTTTAACATAAAATATTGGTAATGTGATAAAACTGAAACTTAAATGCAATAAGAAAAGTGCATATTTACATATATACATATATATGCATTTATGTGTGTATATGGGAAGATATATGCAGATACATTTCATGGATATAGGATGCTTGATACTTGTTAAAAGTATAAGTATATTTGTATAGAAGAACCCAGAAGCTGTAATGTTTCAGACCCAAACAAGACTTCATTACTATTTAATATACTTCAGTCCAGATTAGCCAAGTTTCAGCATCATGTTTCCAGTTAACCATGTAGAAAAGCATTCTGTTGCAACTGACCATCTTAGGTTAACCCTGTACGTCCACAAATAATAAGAGGAAAATGCCTCTATTCTTGTAAATATAAGAGTATTTCATTTGGTAAAGACCTTTCTGGTCATAACTTCTCCAAATCTGACTTCCTGGTCTTGCTCTCAGACTGTATATGATGGGATTAAGAGAAGAGACAAAACAAAACAGAAATCAGATTGAGTGAAATCAGGGAAAAATGTCAACCCTAAAATGGGTTTTTGGTAAACAGTGGAAACAGTTGGGAGAAAAGCACAACAATGGCACTGTGTGGGAGGCAAGTGGAATAGGTTTTTGACTGTCCTTCTGATAGCAGCAATTATATAGATGAATTAAATTATAATGCAGATATGGCAGCAGATATCCATTACTACGCTAATGAGAATAAGCCTGATATCTGGAATTACAAGCTACAACTTGCAATAATAATAATTGGGTAAAATCAATGAATTGTTGAATTCCCTTCAATCCACAGTAAGATAAAGAAAAGATGCCTGATGTATGTATGTGTGACATCAAGCCACCCCAATGCAAGGCTCAAATACCATCAGCACAATGTGTCTGTTTTCATAATAATTTCTCAAGGCAGGCATGGTCAATGGCAGAATAGCAGGCAATGAACGCTGGAGTGAGGAAGTACAGATCAGTAGCTACTGAAAACGGCACCAGAAAGACCCGGGCAAAACATAAAGGGAATTAGGTGGCATTGTTCTGAGTCAAAGTTTTGAAAATGGTCTTGGATACAATGGAAGAAATGAGATATTGAGCAAAACATAAAGAAAGAATTATTTTATTAGGCAAAATATATTAAAAGCATTTTTAAAAATCAAATTAGGTTAGGAAATTTTAAATGATATGAAAAATATAATAGGAACATAACAAAGCTCAACAATTATTAATGATTTATAAGTTGATTTAATAGAGCACAAATATCAATTCATAGACAAGGTAAGAATTTAATTACTGGAATAAATTCAGTTGGAAGGAAAATATATGGACAGAAATCTTCTCAAAAACTCATATTAAATGGTTTAATAGTATAAATTTTAAATTTTTATTAAATAAATGTAACCAAAAAGATTGGGGAAATATTGCAACACATATGATGTGTTACAAATGAGCAGGAAAACCAATAAAAAACAATTCTATGAAATAAAAACATCATCAACATGCACAGGAATGTACAATTAACAGAGGATACAAACTTTCCAACTGAAAATTAAAATTCAGTGTACAGGAACATCAAAATTAAATAACAATAGGATTATTTATCCCTATGCTACTAAAAAAATTTGAAATAATCTGCCACTAATTACTATTACAGATATGGGGAAAGGGGCACTAGTACACATTTTTTTATTTTCATGAAATAATAGGGTGTATTGTTTATTTCATTTTATTGAAACAATGCAACTAAGTATAATTCCAATGCCAGTAATCCCATTCCTGGTTATCTAATAGACTGAAGTAAAAGTCCCCATATTTTCGGATGGATGTGTGAGTGTGCTAAATACAGAGTCATTCAAACAGTAAAGGGATGCCTGGAAAGTCTCCAGAGAATATGAACATGATGTTTAAGGGGAGACTAGGGGGATGGTCAGAATTTGATGGTCTTTCTAGGCAGCTAAAAGAAATTTGGCTTTAACAGTGAGACATACCATCTGACTTAGGTTTAAATGCTGTTAGAAGTAGAAATCTTTTTCACTGTCAGGTTTCATGTATATTTTGAAGTCAGAGTCACGGATTTGCAAAAGTGAGTGTGAGAAAAAGAGGGAACCTGATGGGGCACTGAAATGGCTCATGTTTGCAGTTAAGGGGAAGGACTGGAAATCCATTTGATATGGACATTATGCTTCTCTCACCCTTACAGGGAAGCCAAAATTTAGGCAGCCTCTGCAGAATTACCTGCTGTGCAAAAACATTTTCAGTAATCTTAAATGATTAAGAAATATGGTTGAAAAGAGAGTATGTAGAGCTCTGTGGAGATAGAATGGGTTATTTTCAGGCTCGGTGCTCTGATAAGCCCCTCAAGGTAGGTGGACCTGGAGAAGTTTAGAGTGGGTGAGTTTTGCACAACAGGCAGCTCTCCAGAGGCTCCCTCAACCTTAGCTTCCCTGTAAGGGTGACAGAAGCATTGTGCACACATCAGAGGGATCTGCAGTCCTCCACCTCACCTGCAAACAGGAAGCATTTGGCTTCTCCCTCAGGTGCCCCTTTTTCTCACATCCATTTTGGCAAATCCTCTTGACTCCAACTTCCAAATATACATAGACTCTGACAGTGTGAGAACACATCCACTTGTAGCTACATTTAATTCCAAGCCAGATGATATGCTTCAACATTTTAAGACAATTTTCTTCCAGTTGCCTAGAAAGACCCTCAAATTCTGATCATCCCCCTGGTCTCTCGTGAGACATCTCCTCTATATTTATGGACACTTTCTAGACATTTCTTTGGGTTTGAAGGACTCTGCAATTAACATTGTCACATATCCATCTGAAAATTATGAGGATTTTACTTCAGTCTGATAGATAACCAGGAATGGGGCTACTGGAACTAGATTTACATGAATTTGCATTGATGAAATAAAGCAAATCAATACAAAAATCCTATTATATCATAAAAATGACAAAAAATGTGCACAAGTATCTTTTACCCCATATCTCTAATACCAATTAGTGATGAGATTCTTTAAATTTTTCCAGTATCATAGGCATAAGTGGTGTCCATTGCCATTTAATTTTTGATATTCCTGTACACTGAATTTGATTTTTAGTGAAAAAAGAGTTCTCAGTTACTCTTATAGTCCTATTCATATTGATGACGTTTCTTTTCCATATGGCTGTTTATATGTTTGTCTCCCTGTCCATTTGTAAGAAATATTTATTTAGGATTGATATTAATACATTCCCATCATATGTGATACATTTTTTTGCTTGATCTCTTTAGTTATACTTATTTAATGACATTTAAAATTTGATATTTTAACCCCTTTAAGATGACTTATAAGTGGAATAAAATTGATGTCCATATATTTTCCTTCCAGATGAATATTAATATTGCAATACCATGTAATTAAATTCTTAGTGTCTAGTGAATGGATGCTCTTTGCCCTATTAAGTCAAATATAAAGCAAAATCAATTTTAGAGTTTTATATCATTTCTCTGATTTTTTTTTTCATTTGGTTTAAAATTTCCTAACCTACTTTAATTTTTAAAATAATATTTTAAAATATATTTTGCATTATATAATAAGTTTTTCTTTAAGAATTACACACTGCCTCCTTTTTGCCATTTTATCCAAAACTGTTTTCAAATCCTTGACTCAGAGCAATGCCATGTAATTTCCTGGATGTTTTGCCCAGGTCTCTGGTGCTTTTTTCAATAGCTGCTGAGCTGTACCTGCTCATGTCAATGTTCATCGATTTGCTATGCTGCCATTTGCCGTCTCCTGCACTGTGAATTTATGACAGCAGACATATTATGTTGGTGGTGTCTGAGCTTTACTTTGGGACTCACTTGATGTTACAGTGGAATCAATGAAATTCAAAAATTGTTCATTGATTTTACCCAGTTACTACTATTATTGCAAGATAGTTCTTGGAACTAATTGCTTATACATAGAGAAATTATGCTTTTTTCATTTGTGTAGTAATGGATTTCTGTATCTACATCTTCATTATAATTTAATCTACAGCATTGCCACTATCAGAAAGATTCCCTCTGAAGGACAGACAGAAACCTATTCCATTTGCCTTCTACCCAGAGCCATTATGGCACATTTCCTCCCAACTGATTTCATTGTTTACCAAAAACCCATTTTAGAGTCTATATTGTTCCCTGATTTCACTCAATCTGATTTGTTTTCTGTTTTGTCTCTTCACTTATTCCCATCATATACAGGTTTGGAGAAGTTATGACTAGAAAGCTCTTTACCAAATAAAATAATCTTATATTTACCTGAATAGAGGCATTTTCCTCTTATTTGTAGAAGTAAAGTGTTAACTAACCTGGTTTGTTACAACACAGTGCTTTTCTACATGGTTAACTGGAAACATGGTGCTGACCTTTGGCTAATCTGGAATGAAATATACTATAAAATTAGTAATGAAGCCGTGCTTGAGTATGAAATCTTACAACTTCTGAATATTTTAATATGCATACATCCTATATCATACATGCTATGTGCATTGCAAACATCTGCATATATCCTCCTGTACACACATACACATATGTGTGTGTGTATACATATATTTAAATATAACATTAGAAAATGTGCACTTGATGTTTGACGCCTGGTTTTTCTTAGGCTATATATGTTTCTGTTTACTGAAACTGCTCACACTTTCATACTCCCTGGCTTTGGCTGAGTGACTAGAGAATCCTAAAAGCTCCCTTTTCAAATAAGACTTTGGCTTGCCTGACACCAAATATCTCGCAAGCATCCT
This sequence comes from Cabassous unicinctus, assembly GCA_029593785.1. Taxonomy (NCBI): domain Eukaryota; kingdom Metazoa; phylum Chordata; class Mammalia; order Cingulata; family Chlamyphoridae; genus Cabassous; species Cabassous unicinctus. The sequence goes on along the minus strand of JAQZBX010072444.1, from coordinate 6,854 downwards.
GGTTTGTGTTTCTGAGGGGGTGCTGGTCCTGTGTGACTTAGAAGTCACTGGGCTGGAGCTGGATGTTCTTGACCTCTCTAATGTTGCTTTAAGCTTTCTTTATCCTGCTGTATTATATATTTTTTCTTGTTAAAAAAACTTTTCTGAGTATTCATTCATAATCTTCATTCAATTATATAAAGCTACATAACTAGCATAGGAATCAATAAACATTTCCTTCTATTTTAACAATATATTCATGAAAGTCATTGGAGGAAACAGAAGAGGGGCACATCTTACTGGGACCTTTACTCATCCCAAGAGTATGTGATTTTTCTGACCCTGCATCAATTGTTACATTTACTACACTCAAATATGTATATGTATATATATTTTTGAGGAACCAGGCCAGGGATTGAACCCTGGACTTTGCATGTGGGAAGCCAGCTCTCAACCACTGAGAATCATTGGCTTCCCTGAGTTGTTTTTTTTTTGTTGGTTTGCTTGTTGTTTGTTTTTTTTTGGAAGCACTGGGAACCAAACCCAGGACCTCCCATGTGGGAAGCAGACTTTCAACCACTTGAGCCCCATGCTCTCCCTCATGTGTGTGTTTTTTTTTGTGTGTGCAACATTTAAAAAATATAGAGATGTCTCTTTTTTCAAAAAATTTTCTTCTAATTGCAGAAATAGTTGTTTAATTTTCTTGTATTTAACCATGCTATTTAATTCTTAGCAAAAAATAATAGATATTATTCATCGTCTCTATTCCCAGTTACTACTAAAGGGAATTGGCATATTTTAAATTGTATTGTATGTGGCTTGTCAGTATTCCATTTTTCCCACTGTCTATCCAAACTCTAGCCTAACGAACTACCAGAGGAAAAAATGTGTTACAAACAAATTTGGCAACTTCCTTAAGATAACTCTACCCATTAGAATATATATATTCTTTAAGATTTTAATATAACTTCCTGACTCATAAACTTAATGGCAGTATAAATATAGAGAAAACACCTTTTTTTTTTCAGGTTAAGAGACATTAATTTGAATTTACTGGAGGAAATTCAAGGATTTAAATCTTAAGTTTACTCCATCAAACAGAAAGTTTTTCTATTTTATACTAAAATATTTTATTAATGAAAATTTTAAACTGATATAAATTTTATGTTATAAAATATTTTATATTGAATATTTTATAATTTTCAAATCATGCATACTTAGAAATATTTAGTTTCGATTTTGAAGGATGAGATATGCTCTGTTTTAAACCACTATTATCAATTACACATACCAATGATTTAGAAAAGTTAAATATATAATAGCAAAGCCATAAAATGTTTAGGTTCAATATTAATTAATTAATCACTAACTTACTTTGAATGTTCACATTATCTTTGTATATAAATTTATAATTACATATACACATATAATTACCCATCTACTTTGAAACTTAATTTCACTAATGACTGAATATAGTTTGCTGTTTACTGTATATATCCTAATAACACTAAATTTTCCACTTACACTTAGATGCTTTTTGTTCCTGTGTATTACATAGGAATTAATATATAGTCCTTTATGTCAATTATTTTTTCAACTCTGGCTCTTCATTTTGGAATCTCTAAGATCTTTCTAACTAAAGATGGGAAAAATTTTGATTTAGGATTCAGTATTCAGCCATAATTCTCCCATTGGCTTCACCTCCTTTACTAAGGAGTCAAATGTTAATATCTTTCTGTTTCAATGTTATTTATACCCCTAACATTTGTGTGATAGATGATCGTGGATTCACTGTGATTACCACCTGGTTTAATCAGCACAAAAACATCAACGAATAGTAACAGCAATGAATGACATTGTGATGGACTTAGTATCTGAATAATAACTTCCCAATATAGGTAAGGCTCGTGATTTAACTTAATGAGACCATCACATACTCATGAGATACCAAAATTTTATCAAATAAAAAAAAAATAAGCCTATGTTTATTGCATGAGAAAAGCTCTGAATAATTAGTTAACTGAATTTACAAAGCAATTATAAAGAAATTTTTAAAAATTTACTGAACAGGAAAATTTTGAGAACAATTAAGATAAATTAACTAGTTTAATGCTAAAAGCATAATAATGCATATGAGACTATATCATAAGTCTAATTTTTTGTAAATATTTGAAAGCATCATTACATGATATTATAATTTAAGTTTGTATTTATTTCCAATAATTTAGTTACATATAATGCAGGTGTAATTAAGAAAAATGAGCTATTTGGAAATACTTAATTTTATGATACCTTGCTGTATATCTATAATCTCATATCAAGAGAAAGAAATTTTTCTTACTTACATAAGTCAAAAATCTTATTCTTTCATTGTATACTTAGGAGTATAAAATTATAAAGAAAAAAAATTATGAAAAATTAAAAATAAAATAACTTATTTATTGCTTTCTTCTTACCCTAAAGTTGACAAAGAAGCCACCTAGATACGTTACAGGCTAAAACATTTTGTTCCTATTCTTTGATATTTAATATTTGAATATTTACTAAAAATAGTTCATTATAAACAAAATTTAATACATTTAGATTAATTTTAACTCTTTGTGAAAGAACCATTCTTATGATGACAATATTTAGCTTTGACTTTGAATTTAGCCAAATACTGACTTTAAAATGATGTATATCCACATGGTACTGGCATAAAGACAGACACATTGACCAATGGAACCAAATTGAGAAGTCAGAAATAGACCCTCACATCTATGGTCAAGTGATTTCTGACAAGGCAGTCAAGCCCTCCCAACTGGGCCAGAACAGTCTTTTCAACAAATGGTGCTGGGATAACTGGATAACCATATCCAAAAGAAGGAAAGAAGACCCCTATCTCATACCTTATAAAAAAATAGTAACTCAAAATGAGTCATGGACTTAAATATAAAAGTGACAACCATAAATCTTCTAGAAGAAAATGTAGGAAAGTATCTTCAAGTTACACCCAAAGCATGAAAAACAACAGCAAAATAGACAAAAGAGATTCCTCAAAGTTAAACACTTTTGCACCTCAAAGGCCTTTGTCAAAAGGGTGAAAAGGCAGTCGACTCAATGGGAGAAAATATTTCGCAATCACATATCCAAAAAGGATTTAATATCCTTGATATACAAAGAGATCATACAAGTCAACAATAAAAAGACAAAAGACCTGATTTAAAAATGGGCAAAGGACTTGAAAAGACAATTGTCCAAAGAAGAAATACAAATGGTGAAATAACACATGAAAAAATGTTCAACATCACTATTGATTAGGGAAATGCAAATCAAAACAACGAGATATCATTTCACACCTATTAGACTGCTATTAAAAAGTCAGAAAACTGTAAATGTTAGAGAGGATGTGGAGACTTAGGAATGCTTATTCACTGTTGGTGGGGATGTAGAAAGGTACAGCCGCGGTGGAGAACTGTTTAGCAGTTCCTAAGGAAGTTGAATACAGACTCACCATGTGACCCAACAATACCACTACTGGCTATATATACCCAGAAGAACTGAGAACAGTGACACTAACAGATATCAGTACACCAATGTTCATAGCAGCATTATTCATGATTGGCAAAAGTTGAAAACAACTCAGGTGGCCATCAACTGATGAATGGGTAAACAAATTGTTGTGTATATACATGATGGAATGTTATGCAGTGGTGAGAAAGGAAGTCGTGAAGCTTATGACAACCTGGATGAACCTGGAGGACATTACGTTGAGTGAAGCAAACCAGACACAAAAGGACAAATATTGTGTGATTGTGTTATCATGAACTAAATATACTGTGTATACTTTGGGGTTAATAATTAGAATATAGGTCACCAGAAAATAGAATGAGGGTACAGAATGGAAATCTGAGGGTTAATCAGAGCAGAATTGGTAAAAAGGTCATTTGTAAAGATTTGGAAACGAATAAAAATGGTGAAAGCATATCATGGTGTTTGTAACTAGCAGAGCTGTTGTATGGGTATGACAGCGGTTGAAAGAGAGTCTAAGGTCATGTATATATTAGAAAAAATGCTATAAACTGTAAAATGGGACACTATAAGATAATAAAACTTCATGTAAAACACGAATAGGGTGATATTGCATATATAAGACTGAATTTTACAAAATATGAATATACTGGAGAGAAGGCAAAAGAAGAGCAGCTATGTACTGCAAGGGAAGCATAGAGAGATTGAGAGGTGAAGAGTTTTGTTTCTTTGCTTGTTTGTTTATTGTTTATTATTATTATTATTGGAATAACCAAAGTGCTGTAAGAATGGTTGAAGTGATGAATGCACAAATATGTGATGATAACACATATTATTGATTTTATATTTTGGATGGATTTGTGTTTTATTATGTATTCATAAAATTGATTTGTTAAAAAGTGGTGTACATCCATTAATTGTTAGAAAAGATGATGAAATATGGAACATATTGAAATGTTGTCATCTTGCAATACTATAAATTTTCCTTTTAAATTATTGAGTATTTTAACATTTCTGCCTTGTAATCATTTCTGTCTTTTCATCTGAATGCAATCCCCTATTATATTTTCACTACCTGCCAAACTGTGTGCTAAGATATACTGCTCAGCAAATATACTAAACAAAAAATGGAATACATCATGCTTTAAAAAACTGTATAGACAATATTCAGAGGTAATATTTTTGTGAATGTTGAATGAATAATGTTATTTAAAATATTTTAGCAAGTTAATAAAATAATTTTTTCTCAAGGTTTTCTTCATTCAAACTTATTTCATCATAATTACATTCTTCAGTTGATTTTTCATTTTATCTTCATGGGAGATATTAAATTATTGTATATTGTTGCCACTTTATATAGTGTATCAAAATGAATTTCTTGTTTTTTACATGTGATAATGCTTCCCCAAGGTTTTGTTTAGAACTGTTAAAAAAAAGAAACAAATTTCTCAATATGTAAGGAGTTCCAATATGGTAATATTGTACTTGGACCTAAAATACTTTGTATCATATAATATAAAATTCATTGAAACATTTAATAAAGATTCACAAGTTAAGTGAAAATGAGGTTTGACCATGCAAATTTGAAAAAGGAATCAGTGGGATTTATAGACATGAAAGCAAGTTATGGCATAAACTAAAGATTTATTGAAAATGGAAATATTGAATTAAAATAGTTAATGAGCTTGAAGATAGATGTGATAAATCGATCAGAACATTGCACAGAAGAGAAGGAAATGAAATTTCCCATGCACACACACACACAAGATCCAAGTTCAGGAATATGAAGAATAAAAAATGAAAGAAAAAGAAATAAAGAGAAGCAGGGAGGTAATGTTTCACTAGTAATGGCTGAGACTTCCTTATCAGATATATAAAAATGAATCTATAAATGGTGGGCCGAATATCTTTTGTTTACCCTTCCAGGTAAAACTGTTTTCCCACTCCATTCTGCTTTGTTTATTGGAGCTAAACTTCTTGAGTTGCACCAGTCTGTTCACTGCTCTTGACTCCCTCTCTCCTGCTTTTATTTATTTATTTTCTCCTCAAATGACTTCTTCCTCTCACCATTTCAGGTCTAAAGATGAAAGTGCTTACCTGTTGTTACAAAGCAGGCACAAAGCATGTACTTAGCAACTTTGTAAGTACCTGCATCAGCAGAATGAGATGGTGCACATTACACCAAAAAACATTGATGTGGATATGGCCAATATTCCAATAAGCCATAGCTATGAACATGCTAAACTTTACACATGCAATTTAAGGAATCACAAAAATTAAGGAGATATAAATGGCAGTCAGATATGGTCAGACAGTTTAAAAGGAACCAGGTCAATTTTATCAATGAAGATGAAAGTATTTGCAACTATGTAAGTAAAACAACCATTGAAAAATTCACTTAAAAATAAGAATCTGAAAACAATAAGTGAACTTGACAAGGGATTTGAAAAAATTTTGTCAAGTATACTGCACAGTATCACGAACATATAAAATGTGGAAGAAAATTACAGCATACAGAAAACAGGATTATAGTATATAAGGTGTCTCACTTGGGGTTCTGGTCTCAAATTATCTCCCCACAAATTACTTATTAAATACGAAGTGGAAAAGTGTAACTTTACAGAGAGGGAAACTGTCAGACACCATATTTTCCAAGTGATCAGAGTTAATTGAACAAGTATTGGAACATATTGATATCTTGTTCCTCAATAGATACACTTCTGTAGTATTGCCAAATCTGCATAACCTGATTGTAATCACCAGGAAAACTAAGATGAATCTAAATTGATGGACATTCTGCAAAATCAATAGCTTTCACTTTTTAAAATGTCAGTGATGAAAAATAGAGAAAACTAATTAAAAACATATAATAAATGTTTGTGCATTTAATCTTAGAATATAGGTTTGATATAGAAATAGATATAGCTATTGAGGAATATATAATTATACATACAAATGCATTGTTGAAAACTTTGAGATTTCCATTCAATATGAAGATTAGATTAAACACTGGGTCTATAGTATATCTCTCATTTTTTGTTACTAGATTTTGCTTTATGCAAGTATAGGCTACATTTAAAATTTTGTTTAATCTTACTGCTTATTTAAATGCTGATGGACTTTCTCATTGAATAATATGCAAATATTTTCTTTCTTCATCATGCCTTTTGCTTTTAAATGAATACTGTGATTTTAATATTCTTATTTGGTGGGGAAGAAGGCTATAATTCCTTGAAACCTTGCTCTGTTCTGAACGCTTCAAATAAGATATGAATATTTAGTGTCTTCACAGTGAAAATACTTGAATAAGATTTTATAATCATTTTTTTCCAGGTTCACAGTATTGTGATCTGCCTCATTTCCAC
>JAQZBX010072443.1:0-15074 GCA_029593785.1 Cabassous unicinctus | reverse complement strand
GTGAACCTCTTATCAACAGTTTTACTACATTCTTTCTGTGCGTGTGTGCATGTGTGTATCTTCCTCTCTCTCTTTCTTTCCCTTAAAGACCTTTATGTAGGTTACCCTCCTCAGTGCTTTGTGTTCTGCCCGGAGTCTCTGCAGACTTGGGAGCCTGTACCTGGATATATTTGAGGTTCTAACTTGCTGCTGAGAATGGCTGTATAATATGCTCTTGTGGCAGGAGCAACCTAGGTAATGTTGCTTCTTTGTGACTCCCAAGATACACAGGACTGAGTAGGAAGTGTTCAGACTGGTGGGTCCAGGAAGAAAAATTCTCCTACCAACTCTTGGAAAGGATTTCTTTTTTTTTTTTTTTTTTTTTTTGATTCAGAATTCATGGGGTCTGTCTCAGTTTCTATCATTTCCCAGAGTTTTAAGCAAGTATGATTTGTCTTTTATTAGTGGATTCAGAGAGAAGACTTTTCCAAGCAATGTCTTACATCACTATGTTGATGACATTCACTCTCTGCTTTTCTCATAGCACTTTGTTTTCTATGAAGGCAAGGACCTGGGTCTCCCTGGAGGAAAGAAGATTTGGCAGAGAAGATCTCTCTTGTATGGAAACATTGTCATAATGTGAATTAATTTTTTCTTTTTCCAAGGAGCTGGAGGTAGGAATTTCAGGCTATGAAATGAGATAAGAAAGGATTAGATGTCACAGATGAAATGAAGCCTTAGTGGACGTAGAACCCAAGAAATGGGGGCAGGCTGGTCCAGAGACTCCCTGGCTGATAGACCTTGGTAACACTGGTGTCTAATTTTGAATTTTAGAGTTTTCTGGTGATTACTATACTTTCTTTATGCTATCCTCAGGCCATATGATTCAGCCAAAGCTTGATATACGTCAGGGAAGGAAGGGAAGGACTGAAGTGGCAGAAAGAATTGGTAATGAGATTTCTAGATGCACATGGTCAGGGAATAGTATCATTGATAATAGTAATAATGATGGTGATGATAAAGTTGTGGTCATAATAGCAACTATTACATTGCAGTTACTATATACCAGACATTCCTCAAGTATTTTGTAAACATTATCTCATTTTATACTCATAATGACTTTATGAGGTAAATGTTATTTTTAGACCTATTTTACAAACAAAGCTGAGGCTTAGATTGTTGAAGGTTAAATAATTTGCCTAAAGGGAAAAACTGGAGCAAAAAACTTTTGTGGAGTTACTTCCAGCAGACACTTAAGATGGGAAGTGGATCCTTTTTATTTGGAAAGTAATTTAAACTGTGATCCTGGAAGGCTAGAAAACCCAGGCCAACAAATTCAACACTTAGGACAAGTTTGTCCAGGTCTCCATATTGCCAAACCCTGGCCCTGGGCCACACTCAGCAGACTTGGTGGCTTCTGAAACAGTCCCACAAGACTATGATGTTTAAATTATTGGTTCAGAGGCAAATTCTCCTCTTATGTTAGGGGGGAGGGGTTTGTTTGTCTCTTCCAGGAACTGATCCTCTAGCCTGAGACACTCAGTGAAGGCAATCTCAATTTGCTCCAGTTTTCAAAGCAAGAAGGAAAATTCAATTATGGGGTTCCCAATTTAGTTGGGTTATATATTTAACTACTCACATCAAGAAGCCTGACTTCAGTGTGTCAGAGTTCAGCTCTTCTAGGTACCCAAGGAACCATCTCTCCCCAACACTTCCTACTTGCTCTGACTCCATTTAGCCAGAACAATGGGGAGCCAGACTTAGATCAGATCAGTTGCAGGTGAGTTTAGTGTTTTAGTGGTGGTAGTATGTGGTATCTTGGAACCACCCTCATTGTCAGAATTAAAACTTTCAATTGACATTTCATAAATATTCAATCCTCCAGGCTTTGTCAAGAGAAAATTTCCAATGAAGAGGATAAAGTTGTATATTATTAATTGTTTTGACTGGCTACACAGGTAAGATTTTCTTCATTGTTGATAACTTTAAACTGGGTTTCAAACTGGCTGAATGGAGGAGCTGAGACTTCCATGAATTGATAGGTGTTTCAGTGTTAGGAACATGCTATCAGGCCCAGAGCCTGAATATACCAAACCATTGTAGCGAGTAAGTCCCACCCATTTGGAATGGTGATAATTCTTTTGCATGATTTATTCACCTATCCTCTGTCAATCCCCTTTATTTCATAAGAATACAAGAAGGCAGATAATACAGAACTGTTTCTAATTCTGTCCTAAAGAAAATCAGTTTATCACTTAAAAGATATTTTCGACTACCATCATCTGTGACAATCATTGAATATACCTTGTAATTCCATAGCACCTTCTTCTGAGATTATACAGAATTTGTAAAATAAATTATTTTGGCTCTTTTTTTGGTTTATTTTATGACTTTCAGGATTGTGGTTGGGAATGGAAGCATCAGCAAGTGATTGAATATTTAAAATTTATGTATCCTAATCAATAACTTTGCAAGTCAGAGGGGTCATGAAGAACTTGTGATGAAGGGGACCAAAGAGGATAATTAGGATGGGTTGGAGGAAATGATGGAGCATAGAGACATGGGTAGAGGAGGCCTGAGGGACTAGTGCCATAGGGTGGCAGTGGCAAGGAACCCAGGTGAAGGTTGGTCAGGGCTGTGCAGTGTGAGACCAAGACAGTTGTCTGGTTTTGCATGAAGGATGCCAGGAATGTCTTCTTGTTTTCTTAATAATTCTTCTGTTAATCATAGGCATTTCACAGCTGGGGATTCAGTTCTTTAGTTTCTCAATGTATTATTTTATTTTATTTTTTTATTTCTACCATAGCACATTACCAACAATCATGGTTTAAAACAATGCAAATTTATTTTCTTTCAGCTCTGTAATTCATAATTCCTACACAAGTCTCACTAGATGTCAGCAGAGCTATATTTCTTTCTGGAGGCTCTAGCAAACAATTCCTTTCCTTACTTTCTGTAGCTTCTAGAGGCTGCCCATATTTTTGGTTTGTAGTCCCCTTCCTTCATATTTAAACCTAACAATATAACACCTCTCTGGCCATTCTTCATAGTTGCATCTCGTTCTTTGACTTTTCTTCTGTTTCCATCTTCCACTTCTAAAATCTTCAGGATTACATTGGGCCCATCTGGATAATCCAGGAAAATATCCCTATTTTAAATTCAGTTGATTTTAATTCTGTCTGCAACATTAATGCTTCTTTGTCATTTAAACTAAAATATTCACAGAATTAGGGGATTAGGATGTGGACATCTTTGGAGGTGGGCATTATTCTGCCTACCACACTGAGGTTGTTCTCTTTCACAACCTGGATATCTCAGAGTAGCCTGAGGTAGTCTGCATCTGACAGGAGGAGCTATAAGGAAGAAAGAAATTGGTATTAGAAGTAGATAAAAGGCATCAAGTGAGCATCACCTTTATGATAGTGGATGGCTCTGCTATAATCCATCCTCCTAGGCTCTCCCTCTAAGATATTGGAACAGAAAGTTCCCTCCTGTGTAATTGGTCTGGGAAAGATGATGCTTTTTCTACTTTGTCTGGCCTAGGGTCCTGTGATTAGCATTTGTGGGAGAGTTTAGGGTAGTTTCCCACTCTTTGCATCCGGGTTGGGTTGTGACCCCTCCTCCTGCTCACACAATTCCTTGGGTATATTTCTATCACAGCACTGAGTACAATGTTCTTGGAGAAAATAGGGACCAATCTGATTTCAGTTTGTTGTTTCCCCAGCAACTAGCCCAATACCTGGCATAATACTTGCTGAATGAATAAATGAATGAGTGAGTGAATGAAGTGTATAAAATTATTTCTTATAGTTTAGCTCTACTCTATTTTTAATCTGATTTGATTTTATTGTAGGAAGTGTTATTTGTTTATCCACTTATTGTGTAGAACTCCTTCATTATGAAGGCTGATCAGAAATCGATCAGGGTTGTGAAGGAAAGTCTCAGTGTTTTTAGAACCCATTCAACTGTTTCTTTAATTGGATAATACTGTAATATTTTCTTTATTTTTAAAATAAAAAATATTCATTGGATTACTCTTTCTGTCAGAATGCTTGAGGTCTTATATATTGGTTTTGGTTTTGGTTTTGACCCTAAGCTTCAGTCCTTTCCACAGGGACAATTGAGAGTGAGCACTATTGATTCTCCAACTAAGTCATGAAGGGAGGAGAGGATGTTATTTGGGCCTGTTTGGATCCCCTAATAACAATATAATCCATCTTTGAGTCCTAAGTCTCACCTCTGATTATCCCGATTTAATGATATTGTGGTACCTAAATATCCTATCTGCCCAGAATAAGCATCCCATTCTTGTGATAGAATCTGTCTGTTATTCCCAGTTGGCCACAACTGACCATTTAATTTTCTAGGGTCAATCCTCTTCAAACTCCTCATGTGAATTCTGACTGCTTTGGTTTAAATTCAGATGAGTCACTTACTGTTTGGGATAGATGACTTTAGGCAGTCCGCTAGTCTTTGCTTTGATGGAAGTTCTTCATTGTAAAGGTGACACCAGTATTTTCAAGATTTTTGTGAAGATTGAATAAAATAATACATGTAAAGGGCATAGCACAGAGCTTGGAATGAATTAAACATTAATGCATGTTTTTTCTCCTCTATATAAAAATTTATATCTTTATTCCTTGTTTTTTTCTTTAATCCCTCATACCTACCGCACTCCTGCAATTATTGTTTGCAGGTAATTCCTCTTTTCCTGTTATCCTTTTAGTGAGAAATTTTCCCCTCATTTGTAAGTTGGAAAATGCTTCTGCAACCAATGACAGAATGATCTTCAATATTAAAACCTGGTGGGATGAGTGAGGCCTTCATAATTCTTGTGACATTCTCTTGAAATCCCATATAGCATATTGCAGTTTTCAAGGGTTAGTGGATTCCCACAAACCCATGACCAAGATATTACAATATAATTAAGAGACAGCTCTACATCTGTTTGGAATCCTAGATGAAAATGTCACACTCTGTTAGTTTTCCTTCTGTGCTTTAGATTGAAAGGTCTGAGAGAAACTTGGACATGGAAGATAGATTCTCCCATTGCTAGAGGAGTAGCTGTGCCCATGTTCTTCCTATCTATCAGGGAAAGGTATTGTGGAGCACAGTTATTGTGAGTAGACCCTTCAGACATAGCAGGTAGCTATGAAAGAACTCTGACTTTATTTGATTCACTCATAATTTAAATGCGATATCTCCTCATGGTTTCTGTATTCCACTTTCCAAGGAGCACACAGGATGTTTAGATTTTTGCTTCCAGTCTTCCAATTGTTGAGAAATAACTTTGGAGACTTGAAAGCCAAGATCAGTTGGTTGGTGGTCAGGGACTCATTTGGAGTTTTCTGGACAGGGAAAGGATGTTTCTTTCTCTGACCAATATTTCTGTGGAAATAACTGGGGAAAAAATTGAAAAAAGATGTTGTCCCTTTAGATGTTTCAGTTTGCTAAGCTGCCAAAATGAAATATCTGAAATGGGGTTGTTTTTAAAATGGGGATTTATTTCCTTGTAAGCTTACAGTTCTGAGGCCTTGAAAATGTCCAGATCAAGATACCATAAGGTGATGCCTTCTTCCTGAAGTTCAGCTCTCAGAGATCCTTGACTCCTCTTTCATATGCAAAGCACATGGCAGCATCTGCTGGTCTCTCCCTTCTCTTCAGGTTTTCTTGCTTCAGCTTTTTTTGTTTCTTTGGTTTTATCCTTCTTTTGGTGGCTTTTCTCTCTCTCTCCATTTTAATCCTCCTTATAATGGACTCCAGCAAGAGGACTAAGACCCACTCCAAGCCATGCCTACTGAAGTCCTACCTGTAAGGGGTTCACACCGATAGGAATAGTTTAACTCTAAGGACATTACCTTTCTGGGCTCCATAAAAGCCTCAAGTTACTACACTTCACCCTCTGGTCCCCCAAGAGACACATTCCTTCTATATGCAGGTACAGTCATTCCACTAAAATATTTCAAAAGAGCCTTAAAATAATTTTAGTAACAATATTAACAACTATCATTCATCAAAATCAGTCACTGGTGTGGTCTGTCCTGGGGCAAAATTCCCTTCAGGCTGTGGATCTGTGAAACTTAGGATAAGTTATCTGCTTCCAATATGCAAAAGAAAGGCAGTCATATGATACAAATTTCCACTGCTGTATAAATCAGCCAAAGGGGTGCTGATGCAAAATACCAGAAATCTGTTGGCTTTTATTAAAGCGTATTTATTTGGGGTAGAAGCTTATAGTTACGAGGCCGTAAATCATAAGATACTTTCCTCACCAAAATCTTTTGCCACAAGATGCTATAAGGGTTTAGCCTTCCTCTTCCTATTATGGCTTTATTACCCCAGTTTCTTCCAATATCAACTGTAGGCTGGGATAACTCTCATCTCTCAGGGCTCATTTCTCTCCAGGCTCAGCTGCTCTGTTTTCTCCAGAAGGTCAGCTGTAGACTATCAGGATCTCTATCTTCCCAGGGCCTCTGCCATGTCTGTGGAGCCATATTATTCATTTTTAAAACAAAATTAAACACCACTTATATATCCTGATGACTGTGACCATTTAATTAATGATTGAGTGAGAAAATTATGGAGATCAGATTCTGAGCATTCTTACTCTCAATTGAGTGATTTAAAAGCATGGGTATAACATTTCTTTTTGCCTGAGTGGCTAAGACTCAGTATACCTTAAAAAGTATGGAGGAATACAGCAACTTTTCTTCTTCCCCACACATGGAAATTCACACAGACATAGAATGAAGGACTATGTTTATATGAAGAAGTCATTTAAAAAAATCACACTTAGCCAGGTCCCCCTTGTAAAATATACCTAGTGGATGAAGATTATAAGCTCTGTACGAAGGAGAGCTCCAATTCCATTTCCTCTTTTTCACCCTCTAATGTGGACTTGTTTGTGACCTTGTCATAAATCATTCAGTTTAGTGTAATTCACTTGGCACTTTGAGTTCAGGTTGTTCCTGTACTTTAGGAGATGATGAGGGATATGAATGGGCACCCTCCTCCCCACCCCCACAGAAAGAGCCAGTATTAGAAAACTTCTTGGAGCAATAAGTGAGTGTCCTTAGGGATCCAGTGAAATATTTGTTCATTTATGGAAAGTATGGCTCTTGTGAATCAGTTTACTTTCTTGTAGTTCTGTCTCTATAAGAGGATGTAAGGACAAACAGCATGAGAATAAGCTCCAGAGAGGACTTCCTGAAAAATGGCACAAAAAGCTCTAACTCTAATATCTCTAGCTCTGAAAACTTTAACTCTATATCTAACTTTAATGTGAACTCTCATATTCATACAGACTAGAAAGGAGCTGGATTTTGTATTCTCCATTGTTTTAATTATGGAGCAAAAACCCTTATTTAACTTTAATAGGACTCATAAACATTTTGAGAATGTTCTGGTCATGGGAGTTAGAAATAAAATTTCTGAAGAGTCAGGAAGGAGCTGTAAAGTTGATAAAAGTATTACATATTAAATTTTAATTGGAGAACTTCACTTCTTTTTCTTATTGGGCAGGGCAGGGATAAAGGTGAAAAGGGTATTTAGATATTATTACTGATAAGGAGGATTGAAATTGAAATAATGATTCGGTGATGGCTCCTATTTTCCTGACAACTAGGAGTTATAGACTTCTTCTGAGATGAGCAGAGAATTTGTTGGATAAGTATCACAGGAAATTGTTACAAAATTTTAACTTATACTAAGGAGAATGTATAGAAGAGAAAATTGTCTAGAACAGCCAGAAAATCTGTTTGATGAGCCTAGTTCATATTGAAGTTCATAATTGTTTTTCATACTACTGTGAATATGATTGCAGTTTTCTCAAGCATTACCTTCCATCTTTGGTTAAGGGGGAAAAAGCTAATGTATAAATTAATAACTTAAATACTTCAGTTGGCGTACTGTTTTACACTGAAGCAGAGAGTGGTTCTAATTTGACTGGATTTTGTAGGGATTGCTGATTACCCATTCTACACTGTGTTAACATCAGGACAACTACAAAAGTTTTTTCTAATCTGTTCTCATTAATAAATGTAGGTCTTTGTAAAGATAAAGTTAGTCAATGTATTAGTCAGTTTAAGCTGCATTTTACTATGAAAACAAATGAATAGTGAAATCTGAGTGGTTAACAGATTCAATTGTATTTCTTGCTCAAGCAAATTCAACCAAGGATTATAAGATCCTCTAGGGCATTTGTGCTCTAAGTAGTTACTCAGGAATTGATATTGCTCCCTCTGTGTATGCCTGCCATCTGGAGTTTAGAATAATGGCTCCTAAATGGTTCATTCTGAGTGTGGAATGCATCACTACTGTGATCTCTTCTCATGGTCCCACTTAAACAAAATGGAGATAAAACTATGGTGAAAGCCCAGGATATTTGTTGATCATCAAATGCGTTAAACACCATTGGGAAAGTTGGTTTTCCATTTGGAATGAATTCTTTATTAAACTGTTGAATATTAATCTGTATGAAAAATATACTTAACATAATATTTAGTCATTGTTATGGAGCAATTTTTACTTATAAAGATTTTACAATGGTGAAAGTGAAATCATTAATATGGGCAAGACTCCTGTCTGTGCCCTAATCTGGATCCTTTTCTTTTATCTGGATCTTTTCATTAGAATTTGACTATAAGTGTCTACCTCTCAAATAACTCCCCAATTCATTGTTCTGCAACTGGTTTGAAGTTGTTTTCTATTCAAATTTTAAAGTACAGTCTGTCTTGTTAATCCAGACATAATCAACTCTTTTTTGTACTTGTTTGTTACAACCCAACTCCTAAAGGGCATGGAGTCAGGGCAGCTGCAAGACCAAAGGACACACTCAGCATAGTGCCAGAACATGAGCTTATTAGGGACTTACAGACAGGAGAGATTCTCTCTGGTGGTGTTGGTCCAGATAATGAAGACTGTGATCCACAAAGAGGTAGGAAAATGAGGGGCAATATATAGGGTCTGAGAACAAAGAAATTTTGTAACAGAGCTTCTGCTAGGGTCACATGAAGCACATAAGTGGGGTCTGGTGATGTTATTGTAGGAAAGATCTGTACAGCCTAGAGAAAATTGCAGTCTACAATACTATCTGAACATTGTTTCCTTATGAGGAGATTTATTACATTTTAACTTGTGTCCTGGGGTATGCAGGCAGCTGGGTAGTGCAGACTGAGTTTCCCTTAGGCCACACATCTAATTTATTCACATTAGCAAAGCACAAATTCATCCAACAAAACCTATTTTGGGAGAATTATGGAAGATGATGGCAGAATAGGGAGTTCAAAGAGTCAGCTTGACCTACAGTGCAATCAGTAATCAACTCTAAGGTATATAAATCATCCATTTAGGGTGCTCAGGAGACAAAAAGAGCATCATGCAACATCCTTGGAAGAATTCAAGGAGGAGCCTGCAAATATGCAATGAAGATGCATGAGTAGAACTCTCCATGATGCAGACTCTGCTGCTCATTCCCCACTGGCTAATCAAGATGCGTCTGGAAGTATCCCCTGGCTGGAGTTGGAAGCACCATTTCCTAAATACAGTGGAGGAAGAGATGGTCAGGCACTGACTTCAGCTTCTAATGAATAAATTTGACAGGTTAAAGTCCAGTCCTAAACACAGGTGAAGTTTTAATCTGTCCCACTCAGAAAGAGACCAGTACCCTCCATTTTCAACTCTGCCCCCAGCATGAGAGGAAAGGAGATTCATTGAAAATCAGTGATGGCAGGGACCAGTATCTATCCCCCCAGCTTAGATTACTGCCCTAGTCTGGGCTCTGGCCCTGTCCCCAGCAGGGAGGAAAGTGGGCTGATCTGCAGCAATCACTCTGGGCAACTGCACTACTTTTGGTCCACAAAGACTAGATTGTTGCAAACACCTGTGACTCCATCCCTGCCCCTGGCAGGAAAAGAAGGGGTGAGATGCTGTGACA
The DNA here is from genome assembly GCA_029593785.1 of Cabassous unicinctus. NCBI lineage: Eukaryota > Metazoa > Chordata > Mammalia > Cingulata > Chlamyphoridae > Cabassous > Cabassous unicinctus. The sequence goes on along the minus strand of JAQZBX010072443.1, from coordinate 5,161 downwards.
GCCTTTCCAGGCAACTACAGTAACTTTTGGACCACAAGGACTAGATTGTTTTATACAGCTGTGGCTCCATCCCTGCCGCTGGCAGGAGGGGTTTGGTGGTACTTCATCAGTCTACCTGTTCAACTGCAAGTCAGTTTTGTCTCACACAAATCAGTTTACTGCCCTTACCTGTGGCTTCATCAGCACACCAGGGAAGGTAGGAAGGTGTGTGGAGCTTCATCAGTCTCTCCAGGCAACTAGAGATAGTCTTGGCCTACATGGTTTGGATTAGTGCACAGGGCTTAAGCTTTATCTCCACACCTGGCAGAAGAGAAGGTAGGGGGACTTTCACCAGTTCCTGGAGCAATTCCGGTAGCTTTAGTCTCCAAGGCTTACAGTACCGCCTCACCCTTGGCTCCTACGCTGCCCCCAGCAAGGGAGAAAGGGCAAGAAACAGATGAATAAGAGCTGAAGAAATTCAGATTGGATAAACATGAGCTACTATAAAGTTCTAAAATATTAATAAGTTGAATCAAATATCTAAGAGAGGCTGTAACAAAAACCAATCTAATAGAAAGTCTTATTCTAAAGGGAAGAACTGGGCCCAGAAGAAATACATCAAGAAATTAGATGCCTCTTACTGATTGCCAGCTTCATTCCATTGTGGTCAGAGAAATCTTTTGGTATAATTTAAATCTTTCTTAATTCATTGAGGTTTGTTCTGTGGCCTAGCATGTGGTTTATCCTGGAGAATGATCCATGTGTCCTTGAGAAGAATGTATATACTGCTGTGTTTGGGTGTAATGTTATGTATATGTCTGTTAGGTCTAGATCCTCTAATATATTATTCAAGTCTCTGTTTCTTTATTGATTTTATGTTTATATGTTCTTACTAATGGTCAGAATGGTGTATTAAAGACCCCCACTATAATTGTAGAGATATCTATTTCTCCATTTAGATTTCCAATGTTTGCTTCATATATTTTGAGGTGCCCTGGTTAGGTGCATAAGTGTTTATGATTGTACTTTCTTCTTAATAGATTACCCCGTTATTAATATAGTGTCTCCTTTTTTGTCTCTTATAATAATTTTGCAAATAAAGTCTATTTTGTCTCATACTGGTATAGCTAATTCTGCCCTTTTTTGGTTATTGTTTGCATGTAAAATTGTTTTCCAACCATTTGCTTGCAAACTCCTTGTGTCCCTGGGTGTAAGGTGAGTTTCTTGTTGACAGCATATAGATGGGCTATATTTCTTTATCCATTCTGCCAATCTATTTCTCTTGATTGGAGAGTTTAATCCATTACCATTTGATGTTATTATTTTCAAGGCATTACTTACATTAGCCATATTTTATTTAAATTTATATATATTTATCTTGCAAGTTGTTTTTATTTCTCTTTTTAGTTTTTAGCTAGTCTTACAAATAGTCTTCATTGCGACACTCTCCTCTAATCCTCTCTCTCCTCCTTTTTTCCTTTCAACCTGCAGTATTTCTTGAAGGACATGTTTCTTTGTTGACAAATTCTCTTAATTTCTGTTTGTCTGTGAATATTTTACACTCTCCTTCATTTCTTAATGCCAGCTTTGCTCACTACAGAATTCTTGGCTGTAATTTTTTTTAACACCTTAAATATGTCATACCACTGCCTTCTTGTCCTATGGTTTCACAGGAGAAACCAACACTTAATCTTATTGAGCTTCCCATGTATGTGATGGATCTCTTTTCTTTTGCTGCTTTCAGTATTCTCTCCTTGTATTTAACATTGGACTATTTGGTAAGTATATGTCTTGGGGTAGGCCTGTTAGGTTTTATACTGTTTGGGGTGTGCTACACTTCTTGGACATGTAGACCAATGTCCCTCAAAAGAGTTGTGAGATTTTCAGCCATTATTTCCTCCAATGCTTCTTCTACCCCTTTTCCCTTCTCTTCTCCCACTGGGATGCCTATAATGTGTATGTTTGTGCACTTCAAGTTATCATTCAACTCCCTAAGTCCCTGCTGAGATTTTTCTATTTTGTTTATCTTTCTGTTCTGTCTGATTTCAGGTGTACTGTCTTTGACATCACTGATATTTTTCCTCTGCCTGTTCAAATCTGCTATATGCTTCCAGTGTATTTTTGGTTTCTTACATAGAGCCATTCATCACCATCAGATCCATTATCTTTTTACGTATGTTTACAATTTCTCCCAGTGTCTTCTTAATATCCTTTATCTCTTCTTTCACTTTTTAAAGTTTTTCATTGATATTTGTTCTGGCATGCCTGTCTAGTTGTTCCACATTCTGTATGTCTTCCTGTTTTTTAGGGTGTTAATTATACTGGGCCATGATTTCCTGTTTCTTAGTATGGGTTGTCATTTTTTGTTGGTGTCTAAGTATCTCTTTACCTTGATGGGCTTATTAGGTTGGTTAGTTTGTCTTTCAACTCTGTGTTTTATTTTGTTGTTTGTGTGTGTGTGGTAAGGTTTGTTTTTGACACTTGATTCCTCTTATTCTATATCTTTGCAGTTGTCAGTGTTCCCTTTAAAAAAATATCAAGACCAGAAAAAGGAAAGAGATAAGATGAAAAAAAGAATAATAATAATTAGAAAGGTAGAAGAGGAACCATATAAGACCTAGGAAAATAAATAAGTAATATGAGTAAAAATAATAAAAAATACAAAGGAATAAGAATTAAAAAGATGGAATAGAAAAAATGAAACCAAAATGTAGAGGAAAAATAGAATGAATTAAAAGGCTGGAAAGATGAAAAGAGAAGAAAGGAAAAAAATATATATAGAGAGAGAGAGAGAAAGAGAAGAGAGATATAAAAAAGAGAGATATAAATATATATATATATATATATATAAAGAGAGACAGAAATTAAAAATAAAGGCTAACATTGCAGTGACAGATACAGACCATTTTACATCAGCATATAATATGCAGAACTGTGTGGGAGAGAGTGTGGTCTACAATGTGAACTATGGTCCATGCTTAGTGGCAAAGCCCCAGGATGTGTATATCCATTGCAGGTGATGTGCCACACTAATGAAAGATGTTTATGTGGGAGGTTGTGGGAGGTGTGGGAGGTGGGGCATATAGGAATCCACATAATTTTTGTGTAACATTTATGTAATCTAATTATCTTTTTAAAAATAAAAAAAATTATAAAAAATATGCATACATATACAATGTTTTTTTTTAATATATTGAAAATGTGCAGACCACCCAAAGGAGTACTTAAAGGGCAACAGTTAAAGAATTAGGATGTGTAGCTTTGAAATAGCAGGAAGACATCAAAGTAATTTGTGAGAAGAATTAATGATGTGGAAAGGTGATTTCAGTATAATACTGATTGGAAAATTAAACATATAAAATTACATATTTATTATGGTCTTAATTACACAAAATAACATGTCTACATGGAAAAATTTCTAAAAAGTACACTGAAGACTAATAATGCTTGTCTGAATTATGGGATTAAAGACAATTTTTAAGTATTTTTTTAAAAATCGATTTTGTGATCCTAGCTTTTTATGAAGAGAATATTTTGTCTTTATTTTCAATAAAATAATTTGATAGAGGTTTTACTTTTCTAAAAAAATAAATAAATAAAGGCTAAACAAGAAGAGGTGGAATGAAAGAAAAGCAACAGAATATAGAAGATAGAAAAATGAAGGAATGACAAGAAATAAAGTAGGTAGAAAAAAATAAGTAAAAGAAAAAAGGAAACAAAGAAAGGGGAAAGGCAAAAAACAAGTAACAAAACAAAACAAAATATTAAGAAAAACAGTCTTCCCTCTTAGGCCCATAAGGAGATTCTCAGGCAGCCAGTACTTGTCAATCAATCACCCAGCGGCTTGCCCTCCACAGGTGATGTCCCCGGTTATAGTGAATAAAATAAAGAAAAAGAAAAAAAAAAAAAGAAACAATAAAGAATTAAAAATAACGGATCTAAGAAGACCTAAAACAAGGTACCAGCTGTGTATCTGATAACCCAGTTGATTCCCTTCTCTTAGGAGGTATTGGGAATCAAACAAGGGACCTCATATAAACAAGGCAGTAATTTTTCCACTGATCTACATGGGCTCCAAAGGCTAAGTAGGCTTTTAAAGCTTACCTGGTTTTTCCTGCTCCCATTTTCTCAGGTATGTTGTGCTTCTAACAGTTTGCTGGAACCAGCTGGTTAAGCAACTTTCCCTGCCCCCTTACTGACCTAGTTCTTCTCTCTCCCAGGTCAGCTGGGTGTGAGAACCTGCCTGATCAGATCCCCCCATCTGTCTCCCTAGGCCTCCTCAGTGATGGTTTGGGTCTGTTTTTTGAGATTCAAATGGGGCTCAGATGGCCAAACTCACTGAAAAGAAACCACCCTCCACCCCTCTTCCTTGCAGGGAAAGCTCCCTGCCACTCAGTTGGCTGCAGTGAACCAGGGGTTTTACCAAGTCTACTTGCCTTGGGGATGGACATATGTGCCATTTCCAGCCACAGACATGAATATCTCATGATTTTCCTCTGGCTTCTTCATCTGTTTTTCTCTGTCCTGGATTGTGTGCAACACTTTCCTGTTCTACACATCCCCGAAGCAGCACTCTTGGGTAGGTTTTTGCCCATAATCCATTTTTTTTTTGTGAAGGACTTGAGCTGTGCCTAACTACTTCAATGTCATCTTCCCGGAAGTCTGCCCATAATATCCTCTTACACACTTTTTTATTTCTGTGGGGACAACGGTAACGCCCACCCCCACCCCCAATTGATTCTGGTTTTATTTGTGCCCTCTCTTTCTCCATTGTCAATATATCTAAAGTTTTGTTAATTTATTGATCTTTTCTAAGAGCCAACTTTTGATTTTGTTGATTCTCTATATTGTTTTTTCATTCTCTTTTTCATTTATCTCTGATATAGTCTATGTTGTTTCTTTATTTCTGCTTTTTTGTGCTTATTTTCCTGTTAATCTTCTAAGTATTACAGTTTTTTGATTAGGTCTGTTATTTGGGATCTTTCTTTTAAATGTAAGCATTAAAATTATAAAGTTTTCTCTCAACACTGCCTTTGCCTCATCACAAAATGTTTTCATTTTCATTCATTTCAAGATATTTCCTAATTTCCCTTACAATATTGGCTATTTTAGAGTAGCAATGCTTAATTTGTGCTTTTTCCATTTCTCCCTCCAATATAGATTTCTAGATTCATTAAACTTT
>JAQZBX010072442.1:0-15071 GCA_029593785.1 Cabassous unicinctus | reverse complement strand
TCTCTATTGTTTTTCTGTTCTCATTTTCATTTATTTCTGCTCTAATCTTTATTATTTCTTTCCTTCTGCTTGCTTTGGGATTGGTTTGCTGTTCTTTTTCTAATTTCTCTAGTTGTTCCATTAAATCTTTGAGTTTAGCTCTTTCTTGTTTTTTAATATAGGCATTTAGGGCTATAAATTTCCCTCTCAAGACTGCCTTTGCTGTATCCCATAAGTTTTGATATGTTGTGTTCTCATTTTCATTTGTCTCAATATATTTACTGATTTCACTTGCAATTTCTTCTTTGACCCACTGAATATTTAGGAGTATGTTGTTCCGTCTCCACACATTGCACATTGACAAATTTACTTTTTTCCTGTCTGTTATTGATTTCTAGTTTCATTCCATTATGATCTGAGAAGGTGCTTTGTATAATTTCAATCTTTTTATATTTATTGAAAGCTGCATTGTGACCTAACATGTGGTCCATCCTGGAGAAAGATCCATGGGCACTTGAGAAGAATGTATAACCCACTGATTTTGGATGCAGTGTTCTGTATATGTCTGTTAGGCCTAACTTGTTTATCATATTGTTCAAGTTCTCTGTTTCCTTGTTGATCTTCTGTTTAGTTGTTCTATCTAATGATGTGAGACGGGTGTTGAAGTCTCCAACGATTATTGTAGAAATGTCTATTTCTCCCTTCAGTTTGGCCAGAGTTTGTCTCATATATATTGGGGCACCCTGGTTAGGTGCGTAGATATTTATGACTGTTATATCTTCCTGGAGGATCGTCCCTTTTATTAATATATAATGGCCTTCCGTATCTCTTATCACTTTTTTGCATTTAAAGTCTGTTTTGTCCAATATTAGTATAGCTACCCCTGCTCTTTTCTGGTTACTATTCGCATGGAGTATCTTTTTCCAACTTTTACTTTCAGCCGGTTTGTATCCCTGGGTCTGAGGTGAGTTTCTTGTAAGGAGCATATTGATGGCTCATGTTTTTTTATCCATTCTATCAGCCTGTATCTTTTGATTGGGGAATTTAATCCATTCACATTCAATGATATTATTGAAAATGCAGTATTTATTTCCTCCATTGCATTCTTTGGTTTTCGTATGTCATCTTGTTTTTGTCTCTCTTTTTACTCTTTTGGTTATCCTTTCTGCTTTTCTTTCTTCTATACTCTCCTCCAAGCCTCCCTATCTTGTCTTTTTCTTTCAGGTTCTAAGGCTTCCTTTAATATTTCCTGCAAAGGTGGATTCTTTTTTGCAAACTCTCTTAGTTTCTGTTTGTTTGTGAATACTTTATACTCACCTTCATATTTGAAGGACAGTTTTGCCGGATAAAGAATTCTCGGCTGGCAGTTTTTGTCTTTCAGTTTCCTAATTGAATCATACCACTGTCTTCTCGCCTCCATGGTTTCTGAAGAGAAATCTGCACTAAGTCTTACTGGACATCCTTTGTACGTGATCGTTTGCTTCTCTCTTGATGCTCTGAGAATTTTCTCTTTATCTTTTACATTTGACATTCTGAATAGTATGTGTCTTGGCGTAGGTCTATTTGGATTTATTCTCATTGGGGTACGGTGTGCTTCTTGGACATGTAAGTTCATTTCTTTCCTGAGAGTTGGGAAATTTTCAGCTATTATTTCCTCGACTACTCTTTCTGCCCCTTTTCCTTTCTCTTCCCATTCTGGAACTCCCATGACACATATGTTGTTGCGTTTTGTGTTGTCATTCAACTCTCTGAGCCCCTGCTCAATTTTTTCCATTCTTTTCTCTCTCTGTTCCTTTCTCTCTTCAATTTTAGCTGCTCTGTCTTCGGTATCACTTATTCTTTCTTCTATCATTTCAAGTCTGCTGTTGTATGCCTCAAATGTGTTTGTGACTTCACCTATTGTGTCTTTCATTCCCATGAACTCCGTTACTTTTCTGTTCATGATTTCAAATTCTTCTTTGCATTCGCTCAATGTCTTCTTGATGTCTTTTATCTCTTTAACTATATTGTCTTTCATCTCATTAATTTGATTTTGGGAATTTGTGCTCATCTCACTGATTAGTTCTCTTAAATTCTGCATCTCTTCTGGGACTTTGATGTATTCCTTTTCTTGAGCCATGTCTTCTATTTTCTTAGTATGGCTCATAATTTTTTGTTGTTTAGGCATCTGGTTAGGTTGTATTTTACTTAGCTGCCCTATCTCTTTCTCTTTTATAGGGTTTTAGTGGTAGGAGGCTGTGAGTTACCACAGCTCTGATTTTAGGCTCACTCTTGATTTTTAGGATTGTCCTGCTGGTTGCTCAAAACTGGGCACTTGACCCAGTAATTGGTTTTAGAGTCGTTTCCTAGGGCCTTGGGTAGGGAGGCTATATAGGCCAGGAAAAGCCTGTCCTATTTAATTTTCTTACGTGCACTTCCTTTGTCTGCCAGGAGATGGCACTCGTTGGGAACTCTCAATTCAATGCCTGGTCGGAGCTATTTCCCAGCTAGGAAATATTTCCTCTCCCCTCTGAATCCTCGACAGTCAGTCCCTGTTTGTAGCGGAGGAGATTGGGAGGTTTGTAGATCTTTAGTCCCTTGCAGGCTCCAAGGCAAACAATGGCGCAGCCCCACCCAGCCTGGATTGGCTCTCGGGACAGGGCAGACCATACCTGGGAGTCAAAAGCAGGGTCAGCCCCAGGCTCTCTCTCCCCTCTCCTGTGGAGTCCTCAACAATTAGTCCAGGCTAGAAGAGAGGGAGATTGCGAGGGTCGGATTTCTCCATTCCTTCCTAGGTTCCCAGGGCAAACTGCCGTGTGGAAGGGTCCGTGGGGCTCCGCAGTCCAAATTTGCGGGTCAGAACCTGAGTCAGCCTAAGGCTGTGTCCCTCTCTCTCTCCCCTTTCCGGGAGTGGTAGATCCCTGGAGCCCCCTTTGTCTGAAGTCACAGGCCCAGAAGCCCGAGAAGTCTAAGGAGTGTGGGGTAGGGTGCTGGCAGCAGCAGCCACTGCTGATTGCAACTCGCGATTCTGTCGTTGCAATTTCTCTCTTTTGTCCCTCTCTCCTCTGGGTGGTGAGCAGCCTTCACCTGCTGTCCTAAACCCTAGAAGATCTATTTCGGGGCTGTTTCAGCCTGTTCTCTAGCTATTTTTCTGGAGAAGAGATTCCTGTGTCTTACTAGTCAGCCATCTTCCCAGAAGTCTCCCCAGGAGAGTCTAGCATGTCCTCTTATATTCTCATATTTCAAGGGCAAACATGAGAACTTTCCTAAATGCTCTCACATCAGTTTCAACTCCAACCTTTTGCACATGAAGACTGTAACACTCTCTACATCTCATCAAACTGTGAACGCCCCACTGTTTTGCGCACCGAAGCCTGGGCCGCGGGAAACCCCAGAAAGGTGCTTCTCAGTCGAAGTTTCAGGAATCTGGGGCTCGGAGTCTAGATGCGAGGGGTCCGAGGGGATTCTCTCTCGACTATACCAAATCGATCCGTTCGCGGACCGCATCCGCAGTCCCACCACATGCTGGGTGACATCTGGCGGGGCCGTTTTTCTCAGCCTACATCTCCCGGTCCGTAAAGTAGACACAAAGCCAAAGACTATGTCTCCGGGTTGGCCAAATGGGCTTTTGCAGAGACCCCGGCGGACACGCATCCGCGCAGTGCGGCCCGATGGCCCCTCGGAGCCGTTCTCTCTACGGTTGGGACACCGAGTCTCGGAGAAGCAGATCACGCGATCACGGCACGTACAAGGACGCAGAGGCCGCACCTCTCCGACTTTTGTGCCTCTCGTGGGCCTGGGGAGCCTCCTGAGATGCCGAGCCCGACCCGACAAACGGGTCCTTACGCGAAAATGGACACACGCAAGTTGTCAAATTAACTGTCCAGGGCCGACGCCGGAAGTCCCACCCCTGCCCAACCAGAACCGCCCCTCTCGATCTATTATTGGTCAGAGCGGAGGCGAACGCACGGCGAGGGGATTTCTGGGTAATGTAGTTCGCGTCGCGTAAGCAATGCAGCCGCGGAGGGGTGTGCCTTCTCAATCCCCTTGGCAACGACCAAGCGGCACAGCGACTGTCTTAGGGTGATGAAGTCAGAGTTGGCTGCTGACGCTAAGCCAATGAAAGCTCAGACCAGGGGCGTTTCCGGGCTAGCAGGGGCGGGACCTCCGGTGTAGCGATTGCGGTCTTTATGTTCAGTTTGGTGGGCGGGTTTGCAGGCGGCGTAGAAATCCGAGCTCCGGCCGAGACCCCCTTACCTGGAGGCCGCACGGGCCCGAGAAGAAGGTGTGGGAGATAAGTCCAGGCCTTTCGCCGCATCTTTGGTCACCGTCGACGAATGGCTCCGGCTCCCTGAGTCTCGCTTTCCCCAACGTTTTTTACACCAGTAAGACTGCGGTTCGGAGTGTGGGAGTTAGCCCGAGGTCTCTCCGCTTGGCGGAGTTGTTGGGGTTCGGCCGAGCCCACAGGGCTGGTCGAGGTCGCCAACATCTTACAGCCTCGCTCCCGCCCGCACGTTCGGATGAGGTCGACATCGTCGCTGATGGACCCGGCGCAGGTAAATGGAGGGTCCCCAGGTCCTCGCCTGCTAGGATCCCCGTCTCCATGGTCCTGGAGCCCCAATACAGGAAATAGTGGTGTCCTGTAACTCTTTGCCTTCCTCTAACCCTGCCTTTTGGCCTGAGGCCCTGAGAGTTACTTTCATCTAACATCCAGGCCAGGGGCTATGTGGAAGGGTTCTCATTAACGGAATCCTGTGGAATGAGCTCTGGAAGTGTGTCCCATGCACCAAATTGCTTAGATATGAGGCTGAGGTGGAAGTGTTAAGGGTACTGCAGGAGTTCGTTATATTAGGTGATAAAACACAGTAGGGAGCAGGCCTCAGGCCTGGAATAGCTGGTCTTCTATTTAAAGGGGGAGTTGGGGTCATGGAAAATTTGGCGCAGAAGAGAGCATTCAGGTCTTAAAAGGGATCCCTTTGTCAGCAGAGTGGAGAAGAGAATGTCAGATCAAGGCTGGAGACATTCAGGGGGTGGAGGCTGGTGTGTGAATGCTGGGAGCAGCTGTGGGTTGGGTTCAGGATTATGACCAAACCTCCTGAGGAGAAAATGGTATAGAATTGACAGAGATAGGATGAGAATATGACCTGGGGTTAGGTTGTTTTACTTGTTTACAGCTCACCAGTTTTTTGTGGTCATCCTCCTTGGACCTCGGGGTTTTGTCAGGATGGAAGAATAGCAGGGCAAGAAAGGGTCACCTGGGAGAGTCCGCAAGCCAAGGGTGGGGGCCAGTGGGTCTAGGATCTCTGTCAGGAAGAGAGAGGACAGCTCTGACTGGGGAGGGGACAGCAGTCTAAAAGGCAGAGGTAGAAGAGGGCACAAGTATTTGAGATCATATTGTGGTTCTGTGAAGCTAAAGGTTGAAGCAACAGGGCAAGGTGGGGAGGTATTGAATAGAGGAGTGCTGGCTGCTTCTGGCAGTGTGGTTTTTGGAGATCTGAGGGTCTGGATTGGATGTTGGTTGCCTCTGATGCTGGTTATGCATTGTGTTATATGGGGATGCTAGGGAAATGCCAATAGTGGAAGGTGGGACATTGTAGGGGGTGGAGGATATGAGGCTGGTATGGTCTAAAGAGTGAGGTGTACAAGGTGAGAAAGTGTGGACCAATGGGCCCAGGGCCCTGGTACTAGAGGCTTAAGAGAGATGTGATCTGGGAGACACAAAGGAGGTGTGGTCTGGGGGCACAAGGGAAATTGGTTAATGGAAGGGGAGTGAGATCCTATGTGCTGCTCACCTCCCAGTTGTTCCTCTGGGTTGACTTGGATGCAGTGACCAGTGGGAGTACTAGGAGAGAGAGGCACCAATGGTGCTAGGACCTGTTAACTTCTGTGAGGTGGGGGTGTAATAAAGATTGTAGGCTGTGGATGGGTGTTGGGTAGATGGACTGAGAGTCACAAGAAGACAAGCTACTAGTGGTAGATGTAGCAAGACTCTGAGTCATGGGTCAAAGGCTCAGATAAGATCATTTGACTGTTATTTGGTTCATTTTTCAGCATACCTATTGGCTTCCTGACTCAGCAGTCCCATTGTGGCAGAGCCCAGTGACATTCGAGGATGTGGCCATGTACTTCTCCCAGGAGGAATGGGGGCTCCTTGATTTGGCTCAGAAGCACCTGTACTGCGATGTGATGCTAGAGAACTTCGAGCTCATGACCTCACTGGGTAACATCCTTATGCCCTGCCCCAGCATGGTGACCAACCTCTTTTCTGTAACTTTTGTCCATGAAAAGTTATGTTGTTCCCAGAACTGGACCATGCTTGCAGCTTCCTTTCCAGATTTCCTATTATAGAAGCTGCTGGTGCCAGGGCTAGAATGTATGCACTTCCCCAGTCCCTCCCTGAGGGCAGAAATCAGAGATCGGGCATCTTCATTTTGCTAACAGATTCCACTAAGCTTGACCAGTCCCTTTGCAGCCATCATCATAACCCAATTTCAGAACATTTTCATCACCCAAAGAGAAACCTTGTACCCATTAACGCCACTCTTCATCCTCTCTTGTCCCCTCCTCTACAGTCCTAGGCAACCACTAACATACTGATTATATAGATTTGCCTGTTCTGGACATTTCATATAAATGGAATGACACAATGTATTTTGTGTGTGTGACTTCTTTCACTTAGCATACCATTTTTGAGGTTCATCCATTTTGCAGAATGCATCATTACTTCATTCTCTTTTATTGCTGAGTAACATTCCATTGTATGGATGTACCAGATTTGTTAATCTGTTTATCAGTTGATGGGCATTGGGATTGTTATTGTGAATAATACTGCTGGGAACATTCATGTACACGTTTTTGTGTCGCTATGTGTTAATTTCTTTTTGGTTGTTACCTAAGAGTGGAATTGCTGGGTCAAATGGCAACTCTCTAATTAACATTTCAAGGAACTGCTAAACTGCTAAACTGTTTTCCAAAGTAGCTGCACCATTTTACAATCCCACCAGCAATATGTGAGGCATCCAGTTTCTCCACATCCTCACCAACACTTGGTATAGGTATTGTCATAATTTTTATTACAGCCATCTTAGTGGGTGTATAGTGGTATCTCATTGTGTTTTTTGTTTGTTTGTTTTGTTTTTTGGTGGTACTGGGGATTGAACTGGTACATGGGGAGCAGGTGCTCAACCACTGAGCACCTGAGCTCAACCACTGAACCACTGCTCAACCACCTGCTCCCCTCTCATTGGTTTTTATTTGTATTTCCCTATGACTGATATGTTGAACATCTTTTCACGTGCTTATTGGCCATTTGTAGGTCTATATTAGAAAAATACCTATTCATATTGTTTTATTTGGGTCATATGTTTTTATTGAGTTGTAAGAGTTATTATTTATATATTCTGGATACATGTTCCTTGTCACTTTGTTGATGATGTCCTTTATTTTTTTATTTTATTTTATTTTTAAGATTTGTTTTACTTTTATCCATTTTTAAACCCCCCTTCCCTGCCCCGTTTTTGCTGTTTTTGTGTCCATTCGCTGGGCAACTCTCTGTGTCCGTTTCCTGCCCTGTCCTCTCATCCTTCTCTTGTCTTCACCGGGATCTGATCCTGGGAACCTCCGATGTGGGAGAGAGGCGTTCTGCCACCTGTGTCACCCTAGTTCCTGGTTCTTCGGCGCGTCTCGTCTTGGCTCTCCTCTTGTGTCACTCTCCTGTTACGTCATCATCCTGCTGCGTGGCTCAGTGGAGCCTGGCACACCCACACACGGGGACTGGCAGCCTGCACGCCTTCTGTATTTTTCTTTATTTTACTGGGAGGTCCCTGGCATCGAACCCAGGTCCCTCCATATGGGAAACGGATGCCCAACCATTTGAGCCACATCCGCCCCCTGATGATGTCCTTTAAAGCACAAAAGTTTTAAATTTTGATGAATTCCAAATTACCAATCTTGTCTTTTATTGCTTGTGCCTTTGATATCTTCTCTAAGAAATCAAAGCATAAGCCAACAATGTGAAGACTTACTCCGATGTTTTCTTCTAAGAGTCCACAAGATATTTTTCAGGGTTCACCTATGGCACTGCTTGTAGTGGCCACTATGTGTCCCTACAAGACTCTCCTCAAAAATTCATTTTGTAAATCTTAGATTTCTTCCTGGTTACAAAGACGATACAAACTCTTTGTGGTCTTTTGTGGGGTGTCTGATATCCTGGGCCCAGGCTAGTATTTTACTTCTTTTCTCTGCCTAGGACTTGTACCCTCCAGGTCCCATAATCTGCCAAGTACAGCAGGATGAAGAGCCCTGGTGTCTAAAAGGGTGGACATGACCTGGCCATGGCAAAAGAGGCCTGGAGGGGGTCCTGGTCTTGGTGAATGTAAGCTGAGCATGGGTCATGTTGAAGATGGGCTTAAAGTATATCAGGAACTTCTGGATTCTGGTGCCAAGACCAGTGGCTTCCCCTTGTTCCCATCTTTTTCTTTCCTTTCTGGCAATCTGTACTGTTGCCATTTTTACTGTGACTCCCTGCTTATGGCTAGGCCCCACCTCTCTGGCCTCCCCTCCTCTGCTTCTCATTCATTGCTGTCCCATATTGGTCTCCCCTCAATGAGACATGAGGGTATACATATTTTTAAATGATATTTGAATACAAGCTACTCACTTGTATTTGGGTTTTCTGGGGCCTTGACACAGCTCTGCATAGCATTTGCCAGCCATCAACAACCAAGGTCCTACTGAAACCTGTTTGCAGAGGAGTGAGTTGGAGGCTCTGCCTCTCTTCCCTGCCTGTGCCCTATGCTCTGTCCTTGTCTCTGGAGAAGCCTTCCTTATTCTGTGGCGTGGCTCAGCCCAACCTGGCACAGCAAGCCCTTCTTCACCCTGATTCTGTACACACACTCCCAACAATCCCTTTGACTCTTTTCTGGGAGTGTCATTCACACATTTCTAATGAAGCTACTCCTTCTCACCAAATGGAACACTGAGTTAGCCAACATTTCTCTGCTTTCAGGTTATTGGCATGGAGTGGAGAATGAGGACACCTCTCTCAAGCAGGGTATTTCTGTAGGAGTGCCACAGGTCAAGTTCCCCATGGCAGATCCTTCTACCCAGAAGGCTAACATCTGTGACATTTGTAGCCCATTTTTGAAAGAGAGTTTGCATGTTGCTGAGCATCAAGGAACACACCCTAAAAAGAAACCCTATATGTGTGGCGCATGTGGGAGAAACTTCTGGTTCAGTACATACCTACACCAGCACCAGAAGAAACACAGTGTAGAGAAACTCTTTAGCTGGGACAGGGACTCTTTTGCAAAGAACTCTGGAATCCACTTGTCAGAGAAGCCCCTCACTTGCAAGGAGGGTGAAAATGACAAGCCAAACAGCCATGACCTCCTCCAGCACCAGGCCATTTACACTAAAGGGAAACCACATAGGAGCACTGAGTATGGACAGTCCTTCCCACATAACTGCAATCTTGAGCAGCTCCCCAGAGTCCATACTGCACAGAAGCTCTTCAAGTGCAGCAACTGCAGGAAAACCTTCATGAAGAATTCTGCCCTCCTCAACCACCTGAGAACTCACTCTGAAGGGAGATCCTTTAAATGCCCAGCAGGCAGAAATTCCTTCAAGGAGAAGTCAACCCTTGTTTATCACCCAAAATTTCACACTGGAGAAACATCCCACATGTGCAAGGAGTGCGGGAAGGTTTTCAGTCACCCATTTAAACTGAAGAAACACCAGAAATTTCACAATGGACTAGAACATGAGTGCAATGAATGTGGGAAAACCTTCAGCCACAAACTCTCACTTGTTCATCACCAGAGAATTCACACAGGTGAAAGGCCTTATGAATGCAGTGAATGTGGAAAAGCCTTCAATAACAGATCACACCTTATTCGGCATGAGAAAGTTCATTCTGGAGAAAGGCCTTTTGCATGCAGCAAATGTGGGAGAGCCTTTAGCCAAAGCTCCAATTTCCTTCGGCATCAAAAAGTTCACACACAGGTAAGGCCTTATGAATGCAGTCAGTGTGGGAAAACTTTCAGCTGCAGCTCTGCCCTCATTCAGCACTGGAGAGTTCACACTGGAGAAAGGCCTTATGAGTGCAGCCAATGTGGAAGAGCCTTTAGCAATAACTCTAACCTTGCTCAACATCAGAAAGTTCACACTGGAGAACGGCCTTTTGAGTGCACTGAATGTGGACGAGACTTCAGCCAAAGTTCCCACCTCCTTCGACATCAGAAAGTTCACACCGGAGAACAGCCTTTTGAGTGCACTGAATGTGGGAAAGCCTTCAGTAATAGCTCCACCCTCATTCAGCACCAAAAAGTACACACTGGACAAAGGCCTTATGAGTGCAGTGAATGTAGAAAAGCCTTCACCCGCAGCTCTAGCCTGATTCAACATTGGAGAATTCACACTGGAGAAAAACCTTATGAGTGCAACAAATGTGGGAAAGCTTTTGCTCACAGCTCCAGCCTCATTGAGCACTGGAGAGTTCACACAAGAGAAAGGCCTTATGAGTGTAGTGAATGTGGGAAGTTCTTTAGCCAAAACTCCATTCTTATTAAACACCAGAAAGTTCATACAGGAGAAAGGCCATATGAGTGCAGCAAATGTGGGAAGTTCTTTAGCCGAAAGTCCAGCCTCATTTATCACTGGAGAGTTCACACTGGAGAAAGACCATATGAATGTAATGAATGCGGAAGAGCCTTTAGCAATAACTCCCACCTGGTTCGTCACCAGAGAGTTCACACACAAGAAAGGCCCTATGAGTGCAGCCAGTGTGGGAAGGCCTTCAGTGAAAGATCCACCCTTGTTCGGCACCAGATAGTTCACACCAGAGAAAGGACTTACGAGTGCAACCGGTGTGGGAAAATCTTTAGCCGCCTTTGCAACCTTGCTCAGCATAAAAGGATTCATACCTGAGAGAAGCCCTGTGAAAATAGTCTTTGTGAGAAAATCTCTAGACAAGTCAGCCTTCATGCACCAGAACACCCAATGTACAGACATTACTTTCATGTACCATTAATGTAGAAAAGCCTTCAGAAGCTCCTTTGGCCTTTAAGACCAGCCAAAAAACCTGGGCAGAGCTGTCTTACTCCTGGGGTGTAAGGCAGAAGCTATAACCTCTCTCCATCCTGGCTGGATCCAAATACCTGCAGCAGTCCTCTCCACATGCACAGGGAAAGCAGTTCCCTGTATCTCCCTTCCCCTCTCCTGGAGAGGATCAGGACTGTCCTGGGCTTTTTGGAAATGGCTTCCTTTCTGGCCTCCAAGAGAGCTAGGCAATGAACTGAAAATGTGCTGGCCAAGGTGCCTCAAAGGTTGTCCACTTCAGGCTTCTCAGGAAGATGTTCTTCATGGATGTGGCCAAGTCTGTACATAAATTCCATGATGTATCTGGTGAACCTGCAAATCACCCTGCCCTGGAAACATCTACTTTGATCTGCTCTGTACTGTTAGAAATTAAAGATGTTTTTGATTTAGTCATCTTTAATCTTGGGGGTTCTGTTTGGATAGGTTAAGAAATGGGTCCCTGCCAGCATGCAGAGTGGGACATGACAGGGCACTGTGGGGAAGGCAGAGTAACTCTCTGTCCTCTTGTGGCCTACTTTGCATTGCTGCCTAAGAACTTGGAAAGACTGTTTTCTTGGAAAGACAGTTATCTGAGGGCCCAGAACTCACCCTGAGGAAGGAGGAAGTTAATCTCTACTACTATAGTGGTCTATTGGATCAGGAGGCAGGTCCCTAATTCCCAGAAGCCTGATTTTCCCCAGTCTGAGGGTGAGCTAGATTCTGGTTCCTAGACAGGAGCTATGACCCTGGGCCCAGTGGGTACCATGTGTGGATAGAGGAACACTAGGTGTAAGGTTATAAAGAATTGGGGAGTCTTTGGTAAACCATAGGGGATATGTCCCAAACAAGAGTAGCTATAATTCTCCATTGACTGTAGCTGTGGGTTGCAGGTGTGTGCATGCAAAGAAAAGCTCCAGACCTGTATATCTCCCAGGCAACAGGCAAAGCAAATACATGCAATTTTGTATGCATTTATTTCACTTCTCTTGAGCTGTTTCTTGGCATCCACCACACCCACACCCACCCACACCCCCAGGCAAGAATTCAGAATTCAGAGACGGAACAGCCTGTAATTCAGGGATTTTTTATTTCATTTTTGTAACCTGGCCAGGGCTTCTGGTCATTCTGACACACATAGCCTTGATATCTCCACAGGTTTGCTGCCCCCATAAAAAAATAAAAATAAAAAAAAAATTATTTTAGTTTGCTGTCCAATTTAACATGTTTTCCAGGTGTGGTATTTCAGAACTAGCTGGAGATCTGGAATCTTGTGGAATCTGGTGTTTTAATGTTTGATATCTATTTCAAAAAGACTTAGTTACCATGTGAGTTCAGCAAATCTATGTGAGTTGTTGATCTTTCTTTGAGCTACCGATTCTGACTTCCAAAGGAGTACCTCTCATGGGAAAATTTCCTGGGATGTGAACAGGAATCCCCATAGAGGAGCCTGGGCTCACAACACTAAATAGTGATGTCAGAGGCCACTGCTGCTGCTCTCCCCAGCACCTGTGGAATGTTACCTGTCATGCTCACCAGTGGGGTATGTTATGTGGCAGGGCCAGTACTACAAGACTGATTCAACCGCACTCTGACCATAGTACTCTTGGCCTGCCAGATATCCCATGGAGTCTTTCCTGGCTGAGCACCAGACAAGATATCCCAGGTATGTTGAAGCCCTACATGTGGGACCAAACAGTCACCAGCAACAGGGCCATCACTGGAGAAAATTCGGATGTAACAACTGTGGAACTTCATTTGTAACAAACACTTTTCTGTTTATGTACAGCAGGGTTTACAAGTGAGAGGAACCCGTTTAGTGCAAGCCATTTGTGAAGGCCTTCCAGGACAACTACACTCTTCTAGCATCAGGGTACCCAGAGCTGGGAGAAGCCTAAAGGAAAATGGCATGTGGGAGGGCCTTCCTTCTCCATCACCAGAGCACTCAGCACAGGGAAGCCACAAAGAAGAGTCAAGTGGGAAGACTTTCCCACACAGCTCCAATTTCAGGCCACATCAGGGAGGCCAGGCTGGACAGAAGCCCTTCAAGAGCAGTGGCTATGGGAAAGCCTTTGTGAAGACTTTTGTCTCAACCACCTGAGAACCCCCAGTTAAGAGATGCTCTTTAAATAGTTGGCATGAAGAAAGGCCTTCAGTAAGAAATCAACCCTTTGGGGGCAGATGTGGCTCAAATGGTTGGGTGTCCATCTCCCATATGGAGGGACCTGGGTTCGATCCTTGGGACCTCCTGGTAAGAAAAATATAGAAGGTGCGTGGGCCTCCAGGCCCTGTGAACAGGTTCGCCGCCAGGCCCTGTGCATGGGTGCGCTGTCAGACCCCATAAGTGGGTGAGCCCCCCAGGCCCCATGAGCGGGTGCGCCATCAGGCCCCGCCAAGCCATGCAGCAAGATGATGACATAACAGGAGGGTGACACAAGGGAGAGCCAAGATGAGATGCGCAAAAAAAAAAAAAACAGGAACTAAGGTGGCGCAGGTGGTAGGATGCCTCTCTCCCACATCAGAGGTTCCCAGGATCGAACCCTGGTGAAGACAGGAGAAGGATAAAAAGAGAGGGCAGGAAACAGACACAGAGAATTGCCCAGCGAATGGACACAAAACAGCAAAAATGGGGCGGGGGGTGGTGGTGTAAAAATGGATAAAAGTAAATAAATCTTTAAAAAAAAGAAATCAACCCTTATCTATAAGTAAAAATTCACACTGGAGAAACATCCCCTGTGTAAGGAATGTAGAAAGCTCTTCAGTCTCCTCTCCCATGTGAGAAAGCAAGAAAAAAGTTCCCACTGGAAAAAGGCATTACAATTGCAGTGAAAAAATGGGAAAGCCTTCAACAACAAAGAAACCCTAGAATTCACGTGGGAAAGTCTACCCACAGGTCCCAGGGTCCCAGACAGATTTATGCCACTCCTGGTTGAAGTTGCAGAAGCCATCTGTAGGAGTTGTTACTACTTAGTGGTACCAAAATTTAGTGGCTTGAAACATTTACTCTCTCAGTATTTATAGATCAGGAATCTGGGTGCAGCTAAGCTGAGTCCTCTGCTGATCTCTCATAGGGCTGACATCAAGGTACCATCTAGGGGTGTGGATGTGGCTCAAGCAGTTGAGCATCTGCTTTTCACATGGGAGGTCCTGGGTTTGGTTCCCAGTGCCTCTTAAAAACTAAAAACAAAAAACAAAAAAAGAAAAACACCAACTCAGGGGAGCCAGTGTGGCTCAGTGGTTGAGCGCCAGCTTCCCACACACAAAGTTCAATCCCTGGCCCCAGTACCTTAAAAAAAAAAAGTGCCATCCAGGGCTGTAGTCATTTGAAGGCTTAGATGGGGAAGGGGCCACTTCCCACCTTATTCACATGGTTGGTGGCAGGATTCAGTTCCTTGTGGGCTGTTAGACTCAGGGCCTCTCTGCCTGTTGTTCAGAGGCCACTCTGAGTTCCTTGATACATGGGCCTAATGTGGCAGTTGCTTGATCCAAATTTGCAAGCTGAGAAACAGAGAATACCATCAAGAAGTCAGTGTCATTTATAACCTAACAACAGAAGTGACATCCCATCCTCTTTGCTGTATTTTATTTCTTAGAAGCAAGTCAGTTAGTCCAGCGCACACTCAAGAGGAGGGAACAAAAAAATGAATACGACAGGGCAGTGATTATTAGAACTCATCAGAAGCTGTCCACCACACCATCTCACCTCTACCAGCTGGCAAAACTCCAAATACTAGATTAACACCTTGCATTTAACATATCACATTAAAGCAAAATGTTAATGATAGGGAAAATTGTGTGTGTGATGGAGAGTATTTCAGAATTCTGTATTTTCTGCATTGCCAGGGGTTAGGGATTGAGGGATAGCTATAAAGAGGTAGCATGAGGGAGATCTTTGTGGTGTTTAAACAGTTCTGTATATTGACTGTGATGGCAGTTACATGAAGCTAAGCATAAGAAAAAATTGCACAGAAGTACATACATATCAGTGTATAACTGGTGAAATATGAATCATCTCTGTGGAATGCTAAAAAAAAAAAAAA
>JAQZBX010072441.1:0-15075 GCA_029593785.1 Cabassous unicinctus | reverse complement strand
ATTGAAACTTAGCCTACTGTTATGGGGTGCCTAAGGGTTACCAACTGAGAGCCTCCTTGTTGCTCAAATGTGGCCTCTCTCTAAGCCAAACTCAGCATTTGAATGCATTACCTTCCCCCCAACGTGGGACATGACTCCCGGGGATGAGCCTCCCTGGCAACGAGGGATTAATACCAAGTGCCAACTGGCAACATGTTCAGAAAAGGACCTTTAATAAAAGGGGGAAAAGGTAAAGAGAAATGAGTTCACATGGCTAAGAGACTTCAAAGAGAGTCGGGAGGTCATCCCAGAGGTAATACTTATGCATACCTCAGTAGGACCTCATAGAACACCTAAGTAGATATCACCCCACACTGAGGGACCCCTAAGGGCTCTGGTGACACCCAGGTCCTATACAAGTGGGGATAGCCCCAGAAAATGATGCCTAATTAGTGGGCTCTTCATTGGCATCTGTGTTCCTGAGAGTGAAGTCATCCCTGCACATGGTCCATCAGTCCCTTCTACTCAAACCTATATGTGATGCAGGAGTTTTTAGGTGTACTTCCAGAGACTGTATCCTCTGGCCCACCTACTTGCCAGCTGTGCCTGGAATCTCAGTGGAGCTGCAACTCCTACCCTACAGCTCAATGGACTCATCCAAGTAACCTGGCGAGGAGAAGACGATGGGCAACAGACACCCCAGGGAATGGAGAGGGCCTGCAGCTGAAGGCAAGATAATCCCATCTACTATATCCATGGAATATAAGCCCTCTCTCACTTGGAGGTGGAGTGGATATCACCTTCCAAGTCCACTCAAGATGGGGGGAGGAGCTGTGGACTAGAGTGAAATTGGTGGTGTTCTGTTGTAGACATACTGTGATTCAAGCAATGGAAGAAATTGTAACAGTGAGGTGGAGCCGGTGGCCACTGGACATTTTGGGGGCAGGGAGAGGAGGGGCAGTTGAAATACTCGGGCTTTTTTGGGACTTTGGGGGTTGTCCTGAGTGGCGAAGCAACGACGAATGTAGGCCATTTTCCATCAGAATATACCATGCAGAACTGGGTGGGAAAGAGTGTGGTCTGTGATGTGAACTGTAGTCTATGCTTGGTGGCAAGGCCCCAGGATGTGTATATCCATTGCAGGTGTAGTACCACATGGATGGGGAATGGTTGTGTGGGGTGTTTTTGGGGTTGTGGGCGGTGGGGAGCATGGGAATCCCTGTAGTTTCTGAGTAATATTTGGGTAATCTAGGCACCTTTATAAAATGCATATATATATATAACAAATAACATTTATGTAAACAAATGCACATATATGCATATGTATTTATGTATCATTTTACAAATAAAATAAAATTAAAAAAAAAGAAAGACATATCAAAAAAGTGTTTTAATGTTTTTTCATTATTTTTATTATATTCTAATTTTTAAACTTTAATATTTTATTTCTTTTTTTAAACTATCATTATTATTTTATTTTCTTACTAATTGTTTTTGTTCATTTTGTTGGTTTCATTTTTGAAGAAGTTTGCATCCCAAAAGTGTTACAGCTATGGCAGGTGAGAACCACTGGTGTGGGGTGTCGGTAATGGGAGATGCATGGGAGAAGGTTCACCTATGGTATACCTATAAGCTATATGAATGTGGTCAAGTGTTCATGGGGTATTGTCATGGTGGGTTAAGATCCACACAAAATCTGAAAGAATATAGAATTCCCATGCTCAGAAGCTCTGCTACATTGTCTAATGGAGCAGCAAGAATCCCATAAGTACAGGGGCAGTGACTAGTGAAGAAGGATGGTCCACTGACAAGCCCTTGATATACATGACTGTACTTATGAAACTTTACTTTAGAAATTGAAACTTAGCCTAGTATTATAGGTTGTCTAAGAGGTACCTCCTGCAAGCTTATTTGTTGGTCAAATTAGGCCTCTCAGTAAGCTGAATTCATCATATAAATGCATTACCTTCCCCCCAGCCTGAGACATGACTCCTGGGGATGAGCCTCCCTGGCACGAAGTGATTACTACCAAGCACCAACTAGCAATGCAACTGGAAAAAGACCTTGACCAGAAGGGGGAAAAGGTAAAGTCAAATGAGATTATATAGCTAAGAGACTTCAAAGTGAGTCAGGCAGCCATTCCAGAGGATATGCTTATGCATTTCTCAGGAGGAATTCATTGACTGCCAAAGTTATATTACCTCAATTAGTGGGGCTCTTGAGAGTGCTGAAGAAATCCAGACACTATAGGCAAGGCAGACAGCTCAGGAGTTTGGTGCCCTGCCATTGGGCCCTACTTTGGAATTTATGCTCCTCAGAGTACCAGAGTTTGACTTAGTTGTAATCTCTCTACACATGGCTCTTATGCCCCTTCTAATTTTGCCTATTGTTAGTGCTAGGGTTGATAGGTATAGGTGCAAGAGACTTAAATCTTTGGGCTTCACAATTGCCAGCTGGGCCCTGAATATCAATAGAGTTGCAACACCTACTTTCCAGGTTATTGGACTAACCCAGGAAAACTGACAAGAGATGATGGTAGACAATGATCATCCCAAGGAACAGAGAGTCTCCAATTGCAAGGACCATAGTTTCATCCATCTTTCCCATGGTATCTAAGCCCCTTCTTAGTTAGGGGTGGAGTGGTAATCACCATCCCAGAATCCTCCGGATTGTGGATGAATGATGGACTACAGTAGAATTACTAGCATTCTACTATAGTGTAGAAATGGAAGAACTTATATCATTGATGTGGAGGCAGTGGCCACTGGAGGTTTTGATGGGAGGGAGAGGGAAAAACAGGTGTAATATGAGGGCATTTTTCAGACTTGGGAATTGTCCTCAATGAATTTGCAATGACAGACAAAGGCCATTATATATCTTGTCATAACTTACAAAATTGTGCAAGAGAGAGTGTAAACTACAATGTAAATTATAATCCATACTTAGTAGCAATGGTCCAAAATGTTTTCATCAATTTAAGCAAATGTACCACACTAAAGAAGGATGTTATTAACATGGGAAAACATCAGAGGGGTAGGGATTAGGGCATGTGGGAATCCCTACGTTTTTTATGTAACATAAATGTAATCTAAGTATCATTTTAAAAAAATGAAAAAGTATGTTTTAAAAAGAGAACATTGGCAAATACCCTACAGTCAACATCATTTAATGGTGATCAGCTACTTGCTTTTTCTCTAAGGTAAGGAACAAGATAAAGATGTCCCCTCTTACTGTACCTATTCAAAACCATACAGGAAATTTTAGCCAGTGAAATAATAGAAGAAAATTAAATAAATGGTACAGTAATTGGGAAGAAGTAATAAACTGTCTTTGTTTACAGATAATATGATTATCATTGTAAAATATACCAAAGAATCAAAAAAAAAAGAAAAACATCCTGGAACCGATAAGCATTTATAGCATGGTTTTATGGAGGTTAATGATTTACCTATATACCAGCAATGAACAAGTAGAATTTTAATTGAAAACACAACACCATTTACATTAGTTCCAAATATATGAAATTTTTATGCACAATTCTAAAAAAAGTACAATATTTATGTAAGGAAAATTACAAAAGTCTAATGAAATAAATCCAATGTCTAAATACAAGAAGAGATAGTTCATGTTCATAGATGGAGACAATATTATTAAAATTTCAATTCTTCAAAACTTGGTCTGTAAATTTAATGTAGTCCCCATTAAAGCCAAATAAACTATTGTGTTCATATAGGCAAATTGATTATAAAGTTTATCTGGAAAAGCAGAAGATCCAGAATCGACTATATTCTACTGATGGAGAAGAACAAATTCAGAGAACTGACTCTACTCAAATTCAAGATTTACTGTATTAGTCAACCAAAGGGGTGCTGATGTAAAATACCAGAAATCATTTGGTTTTTATAAAGGATATTTATTTGGGGTAGAAACTTCCAATTATCATGCCATAAGGTGTAAGTTAGTTCTCTCACCAAATCTACAGCCACTGTGGAAGCAAGGTGCCTGCCAACATGTGCCAAGGTTCAAACTTCCTGGGTTCCTCTCCTCCCAGGGCTTGCCTCTCCCTGGGCTCACCTGCTCTATCTCCACAATGCCAGCTGTAGACTATTAGAGGAATGGCTTGTGGCCTTCTACCTTTCCTCATGACCCAGCTCCTCTGTGTGCTTACTTCACACGGCTCCAGTTCAAAACTCCAATTCCCTTCTCTGCAGTGCGGTTTCACTGTGAGTCCCTGCCCACAAAAGGGACACAGACACAAAGTCCTACTGATGTGGCCCACTCAAAGCCTTAATCATTATTTAATCAAGTAAAAGTAAAACCTCTGAATCCAATACACTCTTACACGCCCAAAGGAAAATACCAGTTTACAGACAAAATCCAAAATTTTTTTTGGAATTCACCAATAATATCAAACTGTAAAACTTACTATAAAGCTTCAGTAATCAAAACAGAGTACAGTTGGTGAAAATATAGGCAAATAAATCAATGCATCAGAATAGAAAACCAAGAAAAGGACTTACACAAATATAGTGTACTGATCTTAGAGAAGAGATAAAAGGCAATTCAAGGGAAAAGTATAAACTTTTCAACAAATAATGTTGTAACAACTGGACATTCACATCCAAAAATTTGATGCTAGAAGCAGACCTCATACATCCATGAAAATTAACTCAAAATGGAAAATACACATGAATATAAAAAGCAAAAATATAAATCTCCAAAGGATAACTTGTGGGAAAATCTAAATGACGTTGGGTTTGATATTGACTTTGTATATAAAGCATAAAAAGCATAATGCATAAAAGAACAAATTGATAAGTGGACTTAATTAAAATAAAGAATTTCTGCTTTGTGTAAAACACCATTAAGAGAATGAAAATACAAGACACAGGCTGGGAAAAATATTTGCAAATGCATATCTGATAAAAAAACTTATATCCAAAATATATATAAAGAAATCTTAAATGTCAACAGTAAGAAAGCAAGCAAACCCACTGAAAAATATGCAAAATATCTGAATAGACAGTTCACCAAAGGAGATATATTGATAGCAGACAGCATATTAAAAGATGTTCAACCTCATGTTATTAGGGAAATGTAAATTAAAACAATGAGAAACCAGTACACACCTAGCAGAATGACTAAAATCTAAAACACTGACAATACCAATGATTGGAGAGGATGTGGAATAACAAGAATTCTCATTAGTTTCTGGTGTGAATGCAAAATGATACAGACACTTTGGAAGAGACTTTGGCACATTTTCACAAAACTAAACATAAGCTTACAATATGCTCTAAGAATTACACTTCTTGGTGTTTGCGCAAATGAGTGGAGAATATATACCCCTTCAAAAACCTGCACAAGATTGTTTATAGAAGCCTCATTCATAATTGACAAAAATTGGAAACAACCATAATGTCTTTCAATAGGTGAATGAATAAATGGTGCTTCATCCATAAAACAGAATATTATTCATTAATTTAAAAAATTATCTACCAAGCCACAAAAAGACACGGATGAAACTTACATGCATATAGCTATGTGAAAGAAGCCACTTTAACAAAGCTACATACTGCATGATTCTCACTATAAAACATTCTGGAAAAGACAAACTATAAAGACAGTGAAAATATATTCTTTGCAAGGGGCTTAAGTGGGGAAGGATGAAAACGTGGAACTCAGGATATGCATAAACCGTAAAACTATTATGTATGATATTGTGATAGTGGATACATTATATTATGCATTTATCAACACCTATATTACTTTATAATGCAAAGAGTGAATCCTGATGCAAATTATGGACTTAATACTTAATCATGTATCCATATGGATTCATCAGTTTTAACAAATATACTGTATTGATTGAAGATATTAATAATATGGAAAAAATGTAGGAGTGGGTAGGATGTGAACAGATTTAAGAGAACTTTGCATAATTAATGTGCAATTTTCTGAAAACCTAAATTTCCTCTAAAACATAAAGTCTACTATAAAGCCTTCTCTAATAGAGTGGCAAGAAACCCTATAGTACATGGGCACTGCCTTGCAAATGAGGAGAGACTAATATGCCAGGCCCTTGTTATTGATATTAGTACCTAAACCTTGTTCCTGTGAAATTAAATCTTAGCATAGTATTATATATTGCCTAACAGTTACCTCTTGAAAGCCTCCTTGTTGCTCAAATGCTCTAATCAAAACTCAGCATATAAACTCACTACCTTCTCCCCAGCATGGAACATGACTCCTGGGGATGAGCCTCCCCGGTACCCAGGGAGTATTACCAAACGTTTACAAGTGATACATGTGGAAAAAAACCTTGATCAAAAGGAGGAAATTTTAAATACAAATGAGGTTTTATGGCTAAGAGATTTCAAAGTGAGTCGGAAGGTCATTCCATAGGTTTTGCTTATGTAAGTTTTAGGAGTATCTCACTGACTATCACAGTAAACAATGCTTCAAGCAGGCAGTTTCCTGAGGGCTCTAGAGACATCTGCATACTACAGGCAGGGCAGACAGCCCTAATAATTCATCACCCTGCCATTGGTACTTACCTTGGTATATATGATAACTTATCCCCCAATATATCACAGTTGGGCTTAGACTCTTTTAAAATTTTCCTATACATAGTCCTTCTGTTCCTTTTATTTTAACATATAATTATCACTATACCCATTAAATATGTGTCCCAGAGACTAAAATCTTCCAGTTGTTCTTATGCGCTTTGAGCCCTAAATCTCAGCAGAGTTGCAGCCAACACATTTTCTCCAGGTCATCGGACTCACCCGGGACAACTAACAAAATGATGATGATGAAAAATGCCAATCCCCCAAAAACAGAGTATCCAAAACTGCAAGCAAGACAGTTCCATCCATCAGCCCCAGGGGATCTAAGACCCTTCTCAAACATAAACAGAGTGGGAATGAAACTGTGGACTAAAGTGGACTTATTATTCTAGTAGTAGGAGAACTTGTATCATTGATATAAAGACAGTGGTCACCAGAGATTCTGAGTGGAGAGAGAGGGAAGAATGAGTGTCACTTCCGGCATTTCTAGGCCTTTGGAATTGTGGAATTGTTCTGCAGGACATTGCAAAGATGGATACAGGCCATTATATATTTGGTGAAAACCTATAAAATTATGTAGTTCAAAGTATAAACCATAATATACACTATAGACCATGGTTGGTATCAATAATTCAGTGTGTTCATCAGTTGTAACAAATGAACCACACTAATGAAATATGTTAATTGGGGGAAATTGTGGAGGGGGCCGGTGAGGGGTATATGTGAATCCTCTATATTTTGATGTAACATATATGTAATCTAAGGCTTCTTTAAAAATAAAGAAAAAATGTCATTGCGGACCAAAACACAAAGGAGTAATATCCTTCCTTTGAACAGAGGAAAATTATAACAAATGGAAACAAGGATATAATGCAAGAATGAAGAAGAATGAAATGAAAAATATGTGGGTATATCTAAAAGATATTTTTACCCCTTTAAAATAATTTTGAAAACATAAATGATTATATACAAAAATTAACAATATTTTGGGTTTATAATGTTTGTAGGAATCAGATACAAGGCAAAAATAAACACGAAGTGCAGGTAGGGGCAAAAAGAAGTACACCAGTGCACAATTCTTATATCGCACATGAAGTGTTAGGATATCATTTGACGTTAGACTGTGATGTTAGAAATGTTTATTGCAAACGCTAGAGCAACCACACATCAGGGGGTTGGTTATGGAGAAAAGGTGGTGATAAAGTAAAATCATAAATATACTCAGGCCAAAAGAAACAGGGAAACACTTACAAAGAACTAATGTCACAGAAAACAAATAGCAAAATGAGAGTTGCTATCTAAATACCAGAAAATTTAGATTTCAGTTCAAGAATAATCCCAGAGATAAAGTGGGATATTTTATAAAAAGGAATTGCTTAATCAATTAAAAGGCATATTGATCTAAATGTGTATGCAACCAATAACAGAACTTTGAAGTACATGAATCATAAATTGATATAATTGAAAGAAGATATAGACAAATGTAAAATTATGGACTAGAAATATCAATACTGCTTTCTCAGCAATTGATATAATATCTACACAGGATATCACCAAAATGTGAAAGATGTGAAATACACCATCAACCAGCCTGGCTCAATTGATATTTATGAGTCCAATGCACAATAACACATGTGTGTATAATCTTTTCAAACACAATAAAACTTGCAGGAAGATTAAAAAAGTAAAAAATCAATATCACAAAGATATCTGGAAAACTCTCAAATATTTTGAATTTAAATAACTCATTTCTAATTAATCCTTGCGTCCAAGAAAAGAAAATGGGAAATAGAAAATATATTTTGAGCTGAATACTTAGTTTACAATTATGAAATTAATGAGTTGAAAGTCCAACATATCAATAAGGTTGATGCAGCAAAAGTAATGTTAAAAGAGATGTGTATACCATTAAATATCTATATTACATGAGGAGAAAATTCTCATAAGTGATCTATAACTACACCTTAAGAATCTAGAAAAAGAAGATTAAAATAAAAGCAAGTAGATAAAAAATGGTACATCTGAAAGTCAAATAATAGAATAAAGAAAATGAGATAAACAAAAAGAGAAAAGGCTGGTTTCTAAAATGCTATTTAAATTATTAAACTGAACCGTCTAAATTGTAAACTATTCTGTAAACCATTGACAATGTTTAGTAGCTATGTTTCACTATCTGTATAACAGTTATAACAATGCTACCATCCACACACACACACACAAAAAGGTTTTAATATGGGGTGAGGAAAGGGGAAGGAGGTTGGGTATATGAGAGTCTCTAGTATTCTGTATGTGATTTTGCTGTGACCTAAAACTACTTTGAAATTTAATTGGAAATTTGGGAGACACTGGGGAATGAGAGGGGGAAGGTGCCATGGTACAGACTGGACACCGGACAATGTAGTGGTAAAAGGGAAAAAAAAATAATTAAAAAATTTTTTTTTCATTTTTCCCATTTTTTGAATGTCCCAATCTGTTACTATTATTTTACTTTTAGTATTTTTTTTCAAAGTTTCCATGTATTTTATCTCTTGCATTTAAGCTTAACATTGTTATTTCATTTTCCTATTAATTACATTTGGTTATTATATGGGCTTCATCTTCAAGGAAGATTTAGATCACAGAAGGGTTACAATGGGGGCTGCAGAGGATCATTGGTGGGGGTGACTGGGATGGGGGATTCATGGGAGGAAGTTCCTCTAAATATACATGAAAGATATATAAAATTGTTGAAATGATCAAGGGATGGGGCATGGTCACGGTGGGTAGAAAATCACTCAATAAATGAGGGAATACTGAATTCCCAGCCTGGAGAGATCTGCCGCATTCTCCAATGGAGCAGCAACAGTTCCCTGAGTGCAGGGGAAGTATTTGGCAAAAGAGGATGGCTCACTGCTGGGTTCTTGTTATTGATGACTAACCTTATGATTCTTTGCTCTTGTAATTGAAACTTAGCGTACTGTTACAGGGTGCCTAAGGGTTGCCACCTGAGAGCCTCCTTGTTGGTCAAATGTGGCCTCTCTCTAAGCCAAACTCAGCATATGAATGAATTACATTCTTCCCAGCTTGGGACATGACTCCCGGGGATGAGTCTCCGTGGCAACGAGGGATAAATACCAAGTGCCAACTGGCAACACCACTGGAAAAAGACCTTAAATAAAAGGGGAAAAAGGTAAAGACAAATGAGTTCATGTGGCTAAGAGACTTCAAATAGAGTTGGGAGGTCATCCAAGAGGTAACACTTATGCACACCTCAGTAGGATATCTTTGAACACCAAAGTGGATATCACCCCACACAGAGGAGCTCTTGAGGGCTCTGGAGACACCCAGGTCCTATATAAGGTGGGATAGCTCCAGAGATTGATGCCTTATCAGTGGGCTCTACTTTGGAATCTGTGCTCCTGAGAATGACAGAGTTGGACTCAAATAAGTCTTCCCTACACATGGTCGATCAGTCTCTTCTATTTAAACCTACATATGTGATGCTGGAGTTTTTTGTAGGTGTACTTCCAGAGACTGGAGCCTGTGGTCTGCCCATGTGCCAGCTGTGCCTTGAATCTTGGTGGAGCTGCAACTCCTACTAACCCAAGTCACCTGGTGAGGACACGATGATGGATAGTGGCCATCCCAGGTAATGGAGAGAGCCTGCAGCTGCAGGCAGGATAATCCCATCCACCATATCAATGGGATATAAGCCCACTCTCACTTGGAGGTGAAGTGGACATCACCATCCCAGACTCCTCTTGATTAGGGGAAGAACTATGGACTAGAGTGGACTTAATGGTATTCTGTTGTAGACATATTGTGATTCAAGCAATGGAAGACATTATAACAGTGAGGTGGAGCCAGTGACCACTAGATGCTTTCAGGGCAGGGAAGGGAAATGCAGTTATAATACAGGGGCTTTTTCAGGGCTTGGAAATTGTACTGAGTGACATTATAGCAACAGATATAGATGATTTTACATCAGCATATACCATGCAGAACTGTGTGGGAGAATGTGTGGTCTACAATATGAACTAAGATCCATGCTTAGTGGCAAAGCCACAGGATGTGTATATTCATTGCAGGTGATGTGCCACACTAATGAAAGATGTTTATGTGGGATGTTATGGAAGGTGTGGGAGGTGGGGAACATGGGAACCCTGTAATTTTTGTGTAACTTTTATGTAATCTAAGCATCTTTTAAAATATATATATAAATAACATTTATGTAAGCAAATGCACATATATGCATATATATTTATATATCATTTTACAAATATAGGTTTGTATTGTGAAAAATTTTATTTTTACCCACAATAATAAAAAAAATAATGAAAAACTAATGAATGCATTATTTATGTGCTTTGGTGGACAAATTTTATAGTGAAAAATAATCGTGCCACGTGTTTGCCATCAGACATTGATATTTTATGGTTAATAAAACAAAAAGAAAAAAATGCTATTTAAAATTAGTAAACCTATTGGAGATTGATCAATGGAAAAATGAAAGTGCAAATTTCAAAGAGCAGTAAGAAATCAGGAGACATGGCTAACATTACAAGGAGTATTATGAGAAAATTCAAGTCAATGCATTTAACAAATTCAATAAAATAGGCAAATATCTTAAAATAGAAATTTTACCAAAAGCCAATCTAGAAGAGGTATGACATTTTCATATTTCTAAATCCATGGCAGTAATTGCATTTATAGAAAAAAATTTAAAAGTGAAAAAATGAAAATCTAATCCAGACAGCATCACTGGAGAATTCTACCTAAAACTTAAGAAATTATATCACTTCTAAAGAAAATCTTCCCAGAAATACAAAGGTTCACCGCAACTCATTCTACCAAGACAGCGTTAGTGTTATGCCAAACCATATATTCAAAAACTTTTTAAAAAACTACAGACAACATTTCAACACACACAGACACAAAACTTGTTAACAAACTTTTAGTAAATCAAACCCCAAACTAGCTATAGAGATAATACATCACTAAGAACAATTTTCTCAGAAATGTTAGGTGGTTGGTTTATCACTTGCAAATCAATATGATTCACCACATTTATAAACCTGAAAGAAAAAACAGTGTTATTGCCTCAATAGATGTAGAAACACCACCTGATAATATTAAAAATCTATTCATTGGGGGAAAAAAACAAACAAAAATCCTGTGGTAGAGCAGGTGTAGCTCAGTGATTGAGCAGCTGCTTTGCATGTACCAGGTTCCAGCAGGTACATTCCCTGGTACTTCATTAAAAAAAATAAAAAATAATAATAAAATTTAAAAAAATTAAAAAACCTCTCAATATGCTAGGAATAGAAGGGAACTTTTTCATTCTGAATAAGGGCATATGAAAAAATATTGTTCACCTAACATAATATGTAATTTAGAAGACTCAATATTTCCTTCCTAAGGCTGGAAAAAAGGGCAAGGATGCCTAGTCTTACCATTTCTATTTACCTTTATACTAGAGGTCTATTCAATAAGACAGGGGGAAAGACATTAGAGGCATACTAAATGCAAAGGAATAGAAAAATTCATTTTTTTAAACCACAGAAGACATGATCAGCTTTATTAAAAATACTAAAGAATCTAGAGGAACACAGCCAGAACTAATACAGGATTCTAACGAAGTCAAAGATTCAAGGTTAATGTATATTAATCTATTATACACACAATGAACAACTGGGAAATAATTTGTTTACTATAACACTATTTACAAATGGTTTTGTGAGATATGAATATGATTATGCATTTTTTCTCTTCATTTTTTTTCATTCATAAAGGAACCTTGACTATGTCATTTAACTAATCTGTATTAAACTATGTATCTTTCTGAACATTACAGGAAAAGCTGAGCTAGCATTTGGAACTAGATGAGATAAAAGTGCCTGAAAAAAGAATATTTTAGGTGTAATGTTTCCATAACTCATTGAGTTGCCTTTTTCTGTTTATATTTTTGTGAATTTTAAGACAAAGTTGTCAAAAATAAAGAAGGATAACATTAATTATAACATAACTATGGATAAAAATAAATATATGTGTAAAATATTTATACTCACAGGTGTGGAAAAGTGTGGGAGGAGTAGGGAGTAGGGCATATGGGAATCCCCTATATTTTTTATGTAACATTTATGTAATTTAAAGTGTTTTTAAAATTTTTAGGCATTAATTAAAAAAAACTTTTACAGTGAAAAATGTTAAAATATTGATTACACAAATTATAGAAGATCTACATAAAAGAAAAGATATTTCACAATAATGAATCAGCATGAACATATTGTTACTATGTCAATTCCCCCCAAATTATATACAAATTTAAATAAAATCCAGGGTATTTGTATAATTGGACATTTCAATCCTAAATTATATAGTGAAATGAAAAGGACCTAGAATAATCAAAAGGATTTGGAAGAAGAACAAATTTTGAGGTCTTACTTTCCCTGCTTTCAAAATTGACTATGATCTATAGCAATAAAGACATTCTGGTTTTGGCCAAAGAATAGACATCCAAAACATTAAAACAAGGTATAGAGTCCAGAAATGAGCTCATGAATATTTTCAATCATTATTGAAAAGGTGCCAAGAAATCTGAAAGAATTGTAGAGATATTCAAATTCTTGATTTAAAGAATTATTTAATAAAAATAGTTGGTGACTTCACCATTCCACATTAAATAATAGAATAAGGTCTAACACAAAGAAGTATGATTGTATTGTTTGTCCTATAATGTATAGAGATGTAATATATTTGACAAAAACAGCAAAAGGAATGGGGTGGGAGTAAAGCTATATTGGAATAAGGAAGTAATATGAATAGTGACTTTAATTCACAGGAACAAATGAAGAAAACCAGATATGGTAAATAAGAAGGTTAATGTAAAAACCTCTATAAATATACACTTACGCTCCTTTCTTCTCTTAGCGTCTTTAAAAGGCACAACATTATAATACACTAATACAACCCATTATGACAAGATGAATGCTCATACACTCCCAAGAGGCCTGTCCCAAGTGGCCATGTCCTGCATTTCCCCACATCCAACACCCTAAACCAGTAATCCCTTCTACCATATTTGCCAAAAGAACATTTCCAATGTTGTAGTTTCATCCAAGTAGAGGCAAATCCCTGCTACTTCCCCCACCCTCCCCTCAGTTCCATGGACATTGCAACCCACCCTCCCTCATCCCGATCCAACACCACCCAAGTCAATAACATCACTACACCACTGTCATGCCCCTCCATTGCATAACTACACCCTTCCACCACAACTTTCTTCTCCCTTTCTGTTTCTGGTAAACCTCTCTTCTAGACTCTAGATCTGTGATTCTGTTCATTTTCTTAATTCCTATCAGGGAGGTAATGTAATATTTGTCCTTCAGCTCCTGGCTTGCTACTCTCAACATAAGGTCTTCAAGATTTCTCCATGTAATGCCGTATGTTAACTCTGCATTCCTTCTTATAGCTGAGTAATATTGCAGTATATTTATAGATACCGCAATTTATTTATTCATTCTTCTGTTGATGGACATTTGTGTTGTTTCCAACTGTTGACAATGGTTTATAATGCTGCCATGAACATTGGTGTGCAAATATCTGTTCCTGTCCCTGTTTTCAAATCTTTGGGCTATATACCCAGCAGTGGGATTGTTGGATTTTATGACAGTTCTATAGTTACCTTCCTGAGGAACCACTAAACTGTCCTCCACAATGGCTGTACCATTCTATAGTCCCAGCAGCAGTGGGTAAGTATTCCCATTCCCCATATACTTTCTACACTTGTAGTCCTCTGTTTTTTAAATAGCTGCTAATCTAAGGGGTGTAAGATGATATTTTACATAGCTATTTTAGTTTTGATTTGCATTTCCCTAATAGTTTGGGAATTTGAGCCTCTTTTCATGTGCTTTTTAGCCATTTGTGTGTTTTTTTGGAGAAGTATCTATTCAAATTACTTGCCCATTTTTTAAATGGGTTGTTTGACTTTATTTTCAAGGCATAGGATTTCTTTATATATTCTGAATATCAGGCTCCTATCAGATACGTGGCTAGCAAATATCTTCTCCCAGTGAGTAGGCTGCCTTTTCACTTTCTGGACAAACACCTTTGAGGTGCAAAAATTTTAATTTTGAATAGGTCCCATTTATCTATTTTCTCTTTCATTGCTCATGCTTTGGGTGTAAAGTTTATGAAACCATTTCCTAATATAAAATCCTGTATTGATTCTCCACATTATCTTCCAAGATCTTTATGGTCAAGGGTCTTGTATTTAGATCTTTGATCCATCTTGAGTTAATGTTTGTACATGGTGTGAGATGGTGTTCCTCTCTCATTCTTTTGAATATGAATATCCAGTTCTCCAAGCACCAATTGTTGTAGAGGCCTTTCTCTCCCAGTTGAATGGGCTTGGTGGCTTTGCCAAATATCAGATGACTGTATTGTGAGAGTTTATATCAGAACTCTCATTTTTTTTCTATTGGTCAGTATGTCTATCCTTGTGCCACTACTATGCAGTTTTGACAACTGTAGATTTGCAGGATGTTTT
>JAQZBX010072440.1:0-15067 GCA_029593785.1 Cabassous unicinctus | reverse complement strand
TTTGAATGGACTGTACAAAGCATGGGACTGTTTAACACAGGAAATCCAGTGGTGGAAGCAAGACTGTGGTTAACATAACAATATGAGAACTATAACAAATAACATAATAATATAACAAATAATATTAATACAGGGTGGGTTGGGGAAAAATACATCAAATGTAAGATATGGGCTATAGTTAGTAGTAATATAATATTTTGATGATGCTCTTTCACAGTTTGTAACAAATGTTTCACAACAATGCAAGGTTTTGGTGATGGGGTGATGTATGGGAGCCCTGTATGATGATAAGCATGTTTGTTTTATAAGTTTACAACTTTTACACTTATTGTTTATACACTTATTTTATTATACAGTTATTGTATAATTTTTATTATACACTTATACATGCATGTTTATCATGCATGTATATATGATATACTTCAATAAAATTGTATTTTAAAATAAAAAAAAATAAAAACAAGAGTTAAATTAAATGGGGTAGAAATGGCAAAAGCTCTTCAGGTTATCACCTAATTATTTACCAAAGATTGTGATATGTATACTGGATATATATCAAGAACTTTGCAAGGGCTTCAATTTCTATGAAGCCACAAAGTAGCAGTTGTTTAATACTCTGGTATAACAATTTAAAAATAAATAAATAAATAGAAAAAAAATGACAAGATTGTAAATATGTCTACTTTCCTAGGGAATGGCTTCTTTCTAGTATCTTTTTATACCCTTTAATGTCTGCTATATAAAAAAAATCCACAAGGACTTTTGTGGTAGAGAGCCCATCTATTCCAATATATTCAACGCCACTCTCTCTGAAAGTGAATTAATGGCCCTGCATTTGTGAGAGTCTGAAGGGGAGAGTTACAGGGTCTGGGAATCACATAGTTTTGCTGCCACGCCTCATGCAGAGAGCAGACCATATGTCTTCTAAAAGGGAGGCAGTCTACTTTAAATATCCATTATAGGTATCACTAGTGGCTACCACACTCAGCTTTCCAAACCTCTAAAAGCAATGGCAGCAGAGGATTAAATATACCAAACGCCAATGACTTAGTCTAGGAGCTCTCAGGATGTCATTACCCTTACTACCACTACTTTGAAATTTTGATGGTTTATCGGTCTTGGAATCTAGTATTTCTTATTTCAAAGAGTAAGCTATTTTTTCATAGTATTATATAAAACCACAGTGCATTTAACTGTTTAATGAAATTTAATTTCTTATTTTAAAACTTAAGAGTAGAAAAGCCTCTTTGAAAGAAATTTTTGTTGGGATGGTATAAAAACAGAGGCCTGCTCAGTAGTAATATTGATGACTATGACTTTTGTTATTATCTACAACCCAACCTGTCAAAAACCAACTTCTTTCAGAATAACTATTGCTACTTTGAGTAAAATTTGAGTAAAATCATTTCTGACATTTCATAAAACTTAAATGGAAACAAAAATGATTAATCATATTCACACATGTACAAACTTATATTCAAACCACAGTATTAAAAAGGTATATTATGTCTGAGACAAAATGGTAAAACTGGAATTTTTTAAAGGCCAAGAATCATTTTATGTGGGAAGTTTGTTTATTCAGTAACATAATAATAAAACAGGAATATTACACTGACAGATGACTAATGGAATTAAAGGGCAAAAGATATTTTAAAACAGGAAAACAATGGGATCACTTGCAATAGCCTCATAGAAAGCCTTTAATTTACAATGCCATACTTTCATGAGTAGTAGGATTAATACATGTTTTCGTCTGTGATAAACAATAATGGTACCTGAATATTACATTCATTCAATTGCATAAAAGAGACACTATTATAAAAATGTACTGTCCTAATTATTTAAATAATTATTTTCAGCTCTTTTAATGCTATTTAATAAATAGCATAAGACAAATAAAAACCAAGCAATCATATATACTTAAGTACACAAGTTTCTGATATTCAATTATCTAAATCAGGGGTTCTTAACCAGAGGTCCATGAGCTTGAATTGAAATTCAAAAAGACATTATTCTTGTGGGGACGTGTTGGTATGGGTATGATATATTTATTAAATAATATACAGTATAGTGTGGAAGACTTAGCAAGGGACCACAGTTTTCTACCTGACTGGCAAAGGGGTCTGTGGAACAAAAAAGGTTCAGAACCCCTGATCTAAATGCATATCTACCTGTTAAATTAGAACACCAATTGCTTAGTATGTAAAACTGCCTGAAATCATGACTCTTGACCAAATAGAAACTCTGGTATCTCTCGTGAGACTTTAATAAAGACTGTCTCCACTTCAAAAATGGATTTAAGGAGAGTGGGTGTAGCTCAGTTGAGCTCCTGCTTCCCAAGTACAAGGTCCTGGGTTCAATCCCCACTACCTTCTGAAAAAACAAACAAAAAAAGAGGATTTAAAAAACTAGTCTGGGGGTGAATCATTAATACAAGCCAAAACAAAGAGCTTGATTTCAAGGACTGAGTTCAGAATATGAAGCAACTACTTTTCTACATAACATTAATAAATAGGTTCCTTGTTCAAAATCTTAAACATAAATAATATTAACAGTGTGCATTCATAAGAACCAATATATATGGCACTTGATTGACACTATTGCTTACCCTAAAGGAAAAATGTCACTGTTAGATTCCTGCTTGGGGCTTAAGTTGTGGTCTTGCATCAATAAAGTAGGCTTTTGGATCCCCTACTTTTGGTGATTCTTTGGAATCTTTTATATCTTCCATGTTGATATTTCAGACAAGCTCTAAAATTTGAAAGGACACTAAACAAAATAAACTCATATTTAGATGGTAAAATATATTAATTTTAATATGTAAATTGAGCAAATCTGTTTTATTTATTGGGCAAGAACTACTTTCTGAACTATCCAATTCAAATTAAATTCAACTCTGTGGCAAACAATTCATTATTCTGATTAGGCAATCAATGCTACCTTCAATAAGGCAATTCCCACTTAGTCTTTGGCCATAGCAGCTGTATTTTAAACAAAGTCCTAAACCTGTAGATCAAGCAGAAGGATATGATTTCCTTGGCAGGTGGTTAAGGAAATCTGTGATATAGATGCATGCTAAAGAGAACATGAGTTCTCAAGGAGTCTCTCATTAATGGGGCTCTCCCTTCCAACCCACTCATATTCAGTGCTCCAAGAAACTGAAATGCAAAGGGAAAAATGAATCTGAAGTTAAAAGCACAAATTCTTCGATGCTCCTCTGACTATTCATTCTTATTTCCAGGTGGGAAGGGATTAGAAATGACAGAATATTACATTTTTTTCCTCAGAGAAAAGTAGATTAAAAAGTGTTTACACTTTTAAAACTCTTTACAGTTTGATTAATGCTTACCAGTCAATAATACTATTACATTGATTAGGATATGCAAATCAAACTGGAAAATCATAAAACATGATATTTTTCACAAGTAAATCAATCAATAAAGCACAAAATAACACAAAAAAGGAATATGATTTGATATACACATGTGAATAAAAGCAATTTTAATAAGAAAAATCTATTATTATAAAAAAGCTTTCCATTTTAATTTCATCATTACTCAACAAGCATATTTAAAATATTATCAATAAATGCCTTTACAATTTCAAGTGAAGCCACTGTATTTTCCTCATTAGGAGTATTTGCTTTCAGTCATCTTTTTTGTCTGAGGTGCTCTCTTCATGATTCTCAGGACTGACTTTATTACTTGCCACTGAGGGAGCTGCCTGGGCTTCTTTTGGTAATGAAAACACATGGCATGTCTGGAGGTCTAAGTATGTTGTAAATATCTTAGCATATTCAGGATGCTTTAGGGCAAAACTTTTAAATTCCTCTAGAAAAGGAGAAAAAAAAACACCAAAATCCAATAAATTGGGGCAAATCTTCTTTTGCCATGATGCAGATTAACATATGACTTTAATAATACAATTATTGCAAAATTCTATTACTCAACTCTCAAACACTGCTGGTGGGAATATAAATTGCCCAAGCACTTTGGAAGATAGTTTTTTCCATTATCTAGACATGTGGAAGATATGCATACTCTATGACCCATTAATTCTACTCCTAAATAGGATATAACCTAGAGAGATGTGTGTATTGAGCTCTAGGAGTTATATAAAAGACTGTTCACAGCAACATTATTCCTAACAGGTAAAAAAGGAAACAATTCAGATATTTATCAACAGTAAAAATGGATGTCTATATTGTGGCATATTCATGGAACACAATGCTATAAAACAGTGAAAATGAATGAACAGCTTCTTTGTAACAATGTGGACGAATCCTAAAGCCATAATGTTGAATGAAGGAAACCAGATACAAAAGAGCACATGCTATAGTATTCCATTTATATACAGTTCAAAAGCTTGGGCAAAACTAAAATAGAGTACTTAAGGATGCACACTTCTGTGGTAAAACTAGAAAAAAATAAGGCAGAGATTCCTTTTCAAGTCAGGACAGCGCCCCCTCTTTAAGGTAGAGGAAGGGGTTGTGGTTGGAAAGGTGCATGCAGTGGTTTTGGGGGTTCTAGATCTCAGTGGTAGCTTTACAAGTATTCACTTTACAAAACTTCATTATGTACTACATTACTGTTCTATTCAGTTTTCTGAATTTTTGTCACTTTTCACAATAAAAACTGTTTAAAAATTTCTGTTACCCAGAATGTTCCATAACTCTGGTATTAAAAAATGCAGTTTTGAAAAGCTGAGCCTTGACTTAGATAATAATGGCTAGCAGAGTGAATAATACGTAATAATCATATCACAAGACCTCTGAGTAGAGGACCTATTTATTTCAAGTGTTTTAGAATTAGGAACAGAGCTAGAACTATAGAAGACTTGTTAAGGTAACCATCAGGGACTGAACCTCAAGCCTCCAATAATCTAGAGTTTCTGAAATATGGTGTTGCCCTTAATTTTGAAATTTCTCTATTTTTTCCTGATGGGGTGAAGAAAGCTTTATTATATTTTATAGAGAAAAGAAAGCTTTGTCTTTGAATTAGCTTGCTATTCGATTCTATAATAAAAGGATTTTAACCCAATGTCCTTTTTCTAATCATTTTTTTTCATATCCTCTGATATCTAGGAGTTTGCTTCATTCCTGTGGTACTTTAGGCTATTTAATAATTCCCAAAGATAAAAATAGGTTTTAGTGATGAGAATGTTACCCAATTGAGCCCAAATCATTCTTTCCAATTTCAACATCATTTTGCATTAATAGACCACTTTATAGTTCCAAATCAGGCGAATTATTATTTCTTCTTAACATCCAAAATAAGGTTCCCCTGCATGAGTCTATTTCACTGCTAGAGACACAGAAGACTTAAGTGACTTCTAAAGTAAGTCAGCATGTGAGTTGATCTACTAAAACCAAGTTTTAATTTCAAGGCTTGTGCTCTGTTCAAAAGATCAAAGTATCTGTCCTCTGCTGGATGTCAGTGGCATTAGAGTAAGAAATTTCTAAAACTTTCCTGTGAACTGGCTATAAGTGGAATTTGGGCATTAATTTAGCTAATGTAAAGACAAGAGCAAAAGCAATTTAAATAATCACATTTACACTATTTAAATGGCTACATTCATGACACCTGTCAGTATCTATTTTTAAAATAAAATCCATACTTAAATACCTCAAATATTTCTCCCAACTTCAGCAAATGTGGATTTGCATAATATTGGTGAGAGGGAGCTATTATGTGTATTCTGGGGCGGGGGGGGAGGGAGTTGAATTCCAAAAAACAAGCCTATTTCTCTAAAAAATTATTATAATAGGTAAAATTATGACTAGCTACAAATCATTTGTAGTCTTAGCTTCTACTGAAAAAGTTCTTCAAAATACATATTTTTTAAATTTGGTAGTTTGAAGCAATAGACTGTCTGACTTATGAAAGGAAAATGGTCAGAGAAACAATTAGTACTCATGGGGCTTATGACTCATATGTTTTGTCTCAGTATATATTTCCTCACTTTTTTACTTTCTCATTTTTACAAAATGAACTCAACAGAGTAAGTGCCCTAGGCACCTAATTACCTAAAATAGAATTATAAAGGGCAACCAAAATGGCAGTAATTAAAAACAGAGAGCAAAGGAAGTATGTGATCCAATTTCCCTCCCATGAAAGTTAACAAGCTGAAACTCTTTGAACACCATAAGAAAAACGTCATTCGAGATTAGTCTCCCTCCAGCCAGAGGGAAGAGACTGGGAAATGATAAGTCACCCTGACATCTATGACCACATCAAAGCTAAGGCAGGGAAGTGATCACTGAGATCTCTCCAGTGAAGGGTGTTTCCCAATAAATGACTACATGTGAAATATATAGAATCTGATCACAGTCCTTCAGCGAAATGGGACATGTTTTGACTAGAGCCACCAGGAGAAAGGTCAGTCACTGATGGATGGACCTGCCA
Organism: Cabassous unicinctus; assembly: GCA_029593785.1. Lineage (NCBI taxonomy): Eukaryota > Metazoa > Chordata > Mammalia > Cingulata > Chlamyphoridae > Cabassous > Cabassous unicinctus. The sequence goes on along the minus strand of JAQZBX010072440.1, from coordinate 8,663 downwards.
CTTTGCCATAAGGCTTTCCTCCATAATAGTGCCTACCTCACTGGAGTTGCTACCAGGATGACATGAGATAATGAATGTGAAAGCTTCTACAAGCCGGTAATAGAAAACAGTCAATAAATGTTTTAGCTACTATACTATTGTTGATAACTCTGCCCATATCTGTCTACTGGGATTACAACCCAACTTGGTTAACTTGCTCAGTTCGGCCTGGTCACAGTGATAGCAGAAAGGAAAAGCCCCTCAAAGACAGCAGCAGATATGAGGGACATGAGAGGCAGTAAAGGGTAAAGGTCAATGGTACAGGCTTTAAAGGCAGTCAGCCTTGGAATTTGAATCCTGACTACCATTCTCTAAATGGGTGACCTTAGGTAATTGACTTAATTCTTTGTATCTCAATAAAATGAGAGCAATTAAGAGTACTAATTAACTAAGCTTGCTGTAAGGATTAAATGAGTTAATATATATAAAATATTTAGAAGAGTGTTTAGCATATGGTAACTTCTCAAAAATTAATTACTATTATTATTACATTACTACTCCTATTTTATGATCATCATCATTATTACTATTACTTCTATTATTAATAAAATTAGTTTTGGGAACTTATTGCTTTATACAGATCAATCTACAGTATGGTTGTTCTCTTTGTAAACTGAATCAGGAGATGCCTACTCACCATAGGAAATCGAATCCCCTTGGGCTATCTCCTTGAAGAGACCAGAAACATCAAGGTCAGGTACCCCAAGGGAAGCCTGAAGAATGGTAGAAAACTCTTCTTCTGTTATGTAGCCATCCTCATCAACATCAAAGAGCTGAAGGAAAAAGAAAATGAAATATAGGAATTAGGTCCCTCAGAGCAACAGTGGTATGGAACAGTCTTGGAAAATAAACGCTTTAATAATGCAAACATTTACTGTGACAGGAGCTAGGGATACATGTATGAAGAAAGCATTGTCTCTGCTCCCCATATAGCACTTACAGTCTAATAGTGGAAAGGGACAGAATCAAAATAGAGGCTTTAGCTATAGTGAGTACAAGGGACATGGGAGCCCTGTGGAGAGCATGATGAATTCTCCCCACATGGGTCAGAGAAGGTTTTAAAGATGAGATGACATTTGAGTTGAGTCTCAGAACGTGGAATAGCAGTTGATTGCCTGGGACTCCAGACAGGAGACTGAAGGACAAGCAGAAATCTGATCTTGATGGTAATATGTTGCCACACCTAATCCTCTAGGTGATGGGAGGGGATGTGGTATGATCAGATGGCAGTAGAGGGAGTTCTCTTAGGCATAATGTGGAGGATGAATTGGGGCAGGAGAATGGGTTGTTGGTAAGATTAGAGGCAAGAAAACCACTTAAAAGTATAGGGCAAAGAAGCAAGAAAGATAGGAAGGGACAGAATTTAAAAGGAAGCAAAGACAGGCCTTGCATACCACTTAGATGTCTGTAGTGATGGAAAAGAAGGAGCCGAAGATGGCTGAAGTTTTCTAGTTTGGGCAACTGGGTGGAAGTGGGTTACATTAACCAAGAGTAGGACAATATCAGAAGAACAGATACCAAGATGAGATCAAGAGTTGGGCTAAACAGGTGGAATTTGAGTTAAAGGTGCCAGGAGGAAGCAAGAGATTTGTCATATCAGCTCAGGAGATTGATGGAACTTGAGATAATAAATCAGGTAAGAACTGAAACTACGGGTGTATTTGAGTTTATCTGTAGAGAATGTACAAAGTAAGACAAAGCCCTGGAAACAGCAACAAAATACATGTATAGGGAAGAGGAACTGGCAATGAACTCTAAGAGGAAGCAGTCAGAGACAGGAGAACCAGCATCCTGGAAGCTAAGGGAGGGCTTTCAGGGAAGACAAAGAGACTCTGACAGTGGTAATGGCCAACTGAGTAAAATACCATGGAAAGGCCAAGCAAGAAGCAAAAAAATCTGCTGGATTTGATAATTAGGAAGTCTTGATGACTTTAGCAAACAGAATTTCAGGGAACTGGAAGCCAGATGGAAATAGGAATCAAGGAATGAAAATAGGTGAAAGGTGGAGGAAACAAGTAGGTACTCTTTTTTCAATGGCATAAAAATAAAGGAATAAAGGGATGGAATAAAGGGAAGGAGATAAATTGAGTGGTAGCCAGATGTACAACAGGAGGCTGTCTTTAGGAAGGAAGAGAATGAATATGTTTATAGGCAGAGAAGAAAATGGTAGTAGGGTGGGATAGGCTGAAAGTCAAGCAGCAAAACAGGAATAGCTAATAGATAGTTAATATCCTGTACCAAAATTCTCTCCTGAGTATTAAGAGTAAATGATATAAGCACTTAAACTTTGCAGGCATTTGTCGAAAGTGTTCAAATCACTTAAATGTATTAACTCATTTAATTCTCATGATAGTCATAAGACTAAGGGAGGTGCCATTATTAGACCTATCTCACAGATGAGAAAGCTGAGGCACAAGGAAGTTAGTAACTTTCCAAGGTTATACAACTTGTAAGTAGTAGAGGGGACATCCAAATCCAGGCAGATAATATCCAGAGTTCCTGCTGTTAAGATATCAGCTTATGATTAAAAAATAATAATAAAAATAAAGAAAAGCAGGCATTAGTTGAAATGTGCTAATTATGAAAAGAACAAGCATATACCGAATGGTGCTTTAATTGTCCATGAGGGTAGAAGGAAAAATGGAACTTGAAGTGTGCTTTGTTGCCCCTAGCTGAGAAAGCACTGGCTTCTAGTCCATTTCGCACCACTCAACCACTAACTGGCGGATAAGATAGTTGGAAAGTGAAAAATACATTAGTAACTGTTTTCACTACCTGTAGCCCCAAGGTTCTTTGGGGACCTTGGACTTGCAATGGTAACTGCCAGGATTCAGTCCCCTCCCCACTCCTCACTGGCTCTAAGCTTTCTTCAAAGGTAAATTACAGCTTCACCTTCATCTCTAAAGTTTTCACCAACTCATCTTAACAGTCTAAATTCTTGCCACTTTCGGCCTTTGAGAGTTCTCACTTCTGTGTAAGTTCCCTTCACTGGAGACGTTTACTTCCCTAGATCTGTCCTTTGACACAACTACCCCAGATCATTCCCTCACTAACCACCCGCAATTTCCCTCCCTTACCATCCTCGAGACTCCCTGCTATAAAGTTCCCAGATCTAAGGCCTCATGTTCTAGTCTCTGGTAGAAAGCTTAATAGACTAGTTTCCTATGAGGAAATAATATCTCCCCATTGCATAAAATACTGTGGGATGCCTAATCAAAATATCCTGTCTTTCCCAGCCAGCACATGGTCCAAGACCAGCTGGACCTTTCCTGGAAATTTAGTTTTGAACAGAGTTGGGGTTTGCTCATTTCAACTACAGTGCTCAAGAGAGAGAACACAGCAGTCCTTGCAGCTGGGTCTTCCAGAGTTGCCTGGTTCTGAGCCTTCCCTTGAGCCTACTCCCCAGCCTTACACACATTCCTCTTGTGGTACAGTCAGCCAGTATTATTGCTTGCATCTGAAGAACTCTATTATTCTACCTCTAAATGTCACTGTGAAGACGAAAGGAAATAAAAAGATTTCTATGATTATAACTGTGAAGTGCTACCCAAGTAAAAGGATATGAAAGGATCCTATATGCAAAAGAATATTATTACATGAAAAATAAAAGTATAATATTTTCATAATCATAAAGCATACCTGAAAAGGCTGAAAAATAACCAATGTAAAGCATGACCTTTGCCTTATTAAAAAAAGAGCTAATTATAGTTTTAGGCCCTCTTTCCTCCCACCCCTTCTCCCCAAACCAAGGTCTAGGCCAGATAAAAATCACTCATCTTTAAAAACAGTAATTACTGGGATTAAGGGCCAACTTTTCTATCAGGCCTTTCATTGGTAAACCCAAAGTGGCCATTTACCCAACTAAACTTATTATTACATATACAATCCCAAAACAGAAGCAGAAATATTTAGATCAAAATAAGTTAGTTACGTGTATAATTTAAGGTTTTATGATGAATAAGCCTGTAAAAGCCAAAGGTTTTAAACTTGGAAAAAGTTCTGGAATTTGCCTTATGACCATATGCTAAGCATCAACTTCTTAGGTTCTTTACAGGCTTAGCAGTAACTCAGTTTAAACCAATCTGAAATAAAAAGTAAACTAAGAGACTCCTCTGTCAGTGACAGAACACATGAAAATTCCTGAGGCTATCCCTGGTGGCCTTGATGGCATAAGAAAGTACTCAGAGAGAGAGAGAGAGAGAGAGTCTGTAGATAACAGAGGAAAGAAGGCTGGTCAGAGCCACAATAGGATATTCTCAGAGAAAATCAGGAAGTACATGCAGGGAACAAGAATAACAAAGGTCAGGGCGGGCCTGCTGGATGGAAGCAAAGGGATGGAGTGCCTGGACAAGAAGAGAGGAATATAAAAAAGTTTTGTAAGACAAGGAGGGAGATCAAGTTTTTGTTCTACTTGAGAGCTGACCATACAAGCTTAGAACTCAAAGGGATAATCTGATTTAATAGTAGATAAAGTAACTCCAGTCTCAGAAGAACTGAAAACACACTTTGGGAATGTATTCTTTTCTTTTCACACAAGTGAAAAAGGGAGTCTGGATCCTCAAAATTCAAACTTCCATCCAGCTCTGCTGGGGACTAGGACCACAGATTTTACTCATCTGCCCCCAACTTAGCTCCCTATAATGCTGTGAAAATATACTACAGGAAAATATGCAGGGTGGAGATTTGGGAAATTTATGATGGTGTTCACCTGACACCATAACAAAAGAAATTCCATTAGGAAAATACCACTTGAAATATCTTTGACATACAGGGTGAGAAAATAAGGATGGACCAGGACTTTATGGATGATGAATTAGGATGACTAGTGACAGGTGGTGTTTATTTATAAACCTCATTTGGGGCTTCAAAATGGGGAGGGTGAGAATAAATAATTTTTTAAGTTAATTTGTTAAACCACCTGCTCTTCAATCTTGATGTTGTTAAGTGTTAAGTAGGCTGCTTCTAAAGACTTTTATGCTTAAACTGATGCTTGTGTTTTCTTTATTCTCAATAGCAACCGGCTTAATCTCATTACTCTCATGTCCATGTCACAACAGATTTATAAACTCATGTAATAGATTCAGTGATTTTCAAATTAATACACTTAGAGTCAACACTTGTTTGTGAGGCAGCCTGGGATGCTTTCAGTGGGGCTGACAGTACCTTAAACGCCACCTGGATGATCTCCTCTGTGTTGGCAGGGTTGCACAAGACAGCTAGGCCAATCACATACTCTCTGAAGTCGATACTGCCATCATGGTTCTGTGAAAGGACAAGAGAGAAATCGATTAGGAGGGCCACTAGTTGAATTACCATTAATCAGAGCCTGCAGGGTAAAATTTAGGTATGCTATGAAGCCCAACATCATTCTGCACTCAGGCTTTTGCAAAAAAAGTACACATTGAGGTGAAACAGCAAGTAGTCTACCCATTCCTGATTCAGAGGGAACATATTTTCTACTTAGCAGTCAATATCAATATTTTATCACTGAGGTCCCAGTGTGGGTTCTTGAGCTCAGCCCTGATGGGAATCCTGTTTGGAGGCAGGATCTAGGACATTCACCCTAGATGGGAATGAACCATTCATTCCACCTGCCAGGATGACCAACACCACAATACCTTTACACACCAAAAGGTCACGAAATAACTTTCTACATGTAGAATATAGAAAGGAAAGGAAAACGGCAAATTGAGACAATAATCACAACCATATTCTTTCTTCCTTCCAGACTTAATCTGCAGTAAACCAGAAGCAGCTGGAGCAAACTTGGGTAGCATCAATGGCCACTTGGGAATATCAGGTCTCAGAAGATCCTGCACTTTACACAAGCTGCAGCTTCTAAGCCTCTGGAGACTAAACAAAACCAGTATGAAGTTACCTATATGCCACAGGAGGCATTTCGTGATGGCAATATGAAAGAGGGGACTGATAATTCTAATCTAGGCTGACCGAACAGAGTTTTTCCTACACAGTAACTTCTCAACTGGACAAGAAACACTCAGAGGATGAAAATGGAGAGAAAAAGGAAAGAACTTTAAGTAAGGGAGGGACAGAGCAAAAGAGAGGTAAAGCACAGAGGGAAGGAGGAATAAAGGAAGAGAAGGAAGAGAGAACTAAAAAGAAGGAAAGGAAGAGAAGAGGAGAGAGAGAAAATGAGCTGGAAAATGGAAGAGATAGATGGAAAAGGGAAGGGAGAGAAGGAAGGAGAGGGAAACGGATGTGGATCAAGCGGTTGAGCTCCCGTCTACCATATGGGAGGTCCAGGGTTTGATTCTCGGGGCCTCCTGGTGAAAGACAACCTGGCCCAAGTGGCAAGCTGACCCGAGGGTAGAGCTGGCCCGTGCGGAGTGCTGGTCCATGCAGGAGTGCTGGCTTGTGCAGGAGTGCTGGCCGACATGGAGAGCTGGCGCAGGAAGATGATGCAACAAAAAGAGACACAGAGGAGAGACAATAAGAGACACAGCAGACCAGGGAGCTGAGGTGGCGCAAGAGATTAAGCGCCTCTCTCCCACTCCGGAAGGTCCCAGGATCAGGTCCTAGTGCTGCCTAAAGAGAAGACAAGCAGACACAAAAAGAACACACAGAGAGTAGACAGCGAGCGCAAAACAATGAGGGGGAGGGAGATGAATAAATAAATCTTGTAAAAAATAAAAGAAGGAAGGAGAGAGAGAATTGTAAACAAACACTATGATTATAAATGCCAGGTGTTAAATCATTTTGGCAGGAAAATCTTCAAATGCTAAATTCCAAGAAAAATCAGGAACTAGTAGCAACAAAGCCCCAGTGCAGTAGTTGATGGATTAACAAATAATGTTCAGCATCAATAAGATTATAATCTTCAACTGTGCCTAAGTATCTACATTTCAATCAAGAATTCCTTTAAGGGCAAGGATTGTTTTCTTTCTCTGGCAGCAGCAGCTTATTCCCATTCTCTACGATTTAGGCAGGCACTAAAAACTAATAGGGTCCTTTCTCATCTACCCTTACCTATTATGCTGGGTTCATTTTAAAACACTAAGGCAAGCATTCTTCATTGGAGTTTCACTGATCAGTTGTGGGTGGGTGGGAGGACGGAGAGGGTGTGGCTGTGAAGTCCCTGCAATGCAATTATGCATGTAAATTTTGTGAGGGAAAAATTCTGTAGCTTTTATCAGTTTCTCAATGCAAACAAGATATAAAAGGTCAAGACTCACTTTCACCATAGTACTTTAACTTACTGTAAGGTGCAAAGTGAAAGGAGTGATAATTTAATCTCACTTTCCTAATGGAGAAGGTAGAAACAGACATTTCAAGATTTCCCTAAGGTAACAGGGTTTATTCCTGAGACAAAAGCTCATGTCATCTGGCTTCCATTTTTGTCTAGATACCAGCCTATAACAGGGCTGTTTTTTCTCTTTTCTTTAATCAACTTCATTGAAGTATAACTTATTCTCAGTAAAATATGTTGAAGTATAATTTATACTCAGTAAAATATATCCATTTTAAGTATATATCTTCATGTGTTTTGACAAATGTATACACCTGTGTAACTACCGTCACACTCAATATCTATGTTTTCATCACTCATAAAAGTTTCAAAAAAGGCAGAATTTTAAAGAACATAATTTCCTTCTTGTGCTGCCACCATTTCATTTTCTCATGTACTAGTGATGGCTGGTTTTAATTAGCCTTATAGGTTGAGAAGCTTGGGGAAATATTGTTCAAAATAAGTAAATTTCTTCTGCCTCCACTAAGCAACGTAAGAGTCTTGAAGAGAAGTTCTAGAGAATAGTGTTATTACTTATGGACACTGAAGTTACAGTCATAGTTTGTCTGAATGGTTAGAAATTGTATCACCGATTTTCTAATAAAATTAGCCTACAATAGCACCCAACAGCAAACTTCCAAAAACATTCAAAATTTGTATGTCATCTTAAAGGTCATGTTTAAAATATTTTTGAGTATTAGTGTATCGGTTTATAAAAGATAATTTATACAGCAAACTCAGTCAGAAATCTCTATCACTACTATTTCAAAGCTAATGTAGTAGGGCCTTAAAAAATATTTGTGGAAGCACCTGTAGGGCACTGATATTTAATGTGCCTAGGAATCTTGAAGAACCTTCAGAATTGCTTTTAAAAAATGATTACATTTAATTCTATGTTAATTAAAATAAGTTAATTCCTAAAAAATCAGTGGAAAGGCAATGGCTACATTGTCCTTTCCACAACCATCATGTGGAGAGGTTAAATTATAAACTTAATATTCTAAGATCTTAAAAAACACCTTGGCAACTTTTTCTTTTCCTGGCTACTCTCCTACATCCATGCCCAATACATAAGTGGCTTTAGTATAAAATAGGGAGCCTGATATTAACATTTGGTTGCTAGTAGCAGCCTCACTATTGGCATAACCACACCTAGTCTTAGTAGCACACCAGACCAAGCTTAAATTACAAGTTGCTTGAGGAAAGTGGATATGATCTCTGCAGTTGGCTCAGTTCAGAATCATATGCATGTGGAGTTTCATAAATATTAGATGATAGTGATAGCGGTGAACACAAAGGCCAAATGCCAACTTCTCCAAAGTTCACTGTGGATTTCAGCTGAAGGCTGTTAACAGGTCAGTTACATCATTTACATAGT
>JAQZBX010072439.1:0-15067 GCA_029593785.1 Cabassous unicinctus | reverse complement strand
TTTGCTTTTTTTTTTTTTGGTGAAATAAGGGACCCAAGAGAAGTCCTCTTCTAGACTACCCCCTTCACCGAGGAGACGCTCACTAGGCTCGTGGAAACTAATCAAGCACTTCCCACTTCCTGGCCTCCCCAGGGGAGCTGAAGTGCTGATGCTTGTCCATGCAGAATGATAAAATTGGGTGACTCCGCCCCCTCTGGAGCCAAGCCTCAGCATCACTGGGCTGCTGGGTAAATCAGGCTTCCTCAGTAGATTCACCTCTCCTCTCAGCCTGGCGCTGCTTCAAGCTGGCTTATCTGTTCCCCAAAGCTATGATGGGGTTTGGGCAGCCAAGTCCACAGAAAGGAAACTCCTCTCCACCTTCTGTCAGAACCTTTCCACTCTCAGAGAATGCTCCCTCTCCCTGGCTTGCCGGCAGGAGTTGGGGCACATCCCTGGGCTGCTAGGTAAATCAACTTCCTCAGCAGATTCGCCACTCCTCACTGCCTAGTGCTAATTCAAGCCAGCTATTTTGTTTCCCAAAGCTGTAAAGGGTTCCAGGCAGACAAATCCACAGAAAGGAAATCCCTCTCAACCCTTCACCAGAACCCTCCCACTCTTGGAGAATACTCCCTCTCAACGGGAGCTGGCAGGGAGTCATGGCTCAAACCAGCTTTTTCCTTGAGGGTGGGGCTCAGCCGTCTGTGTTAACCTCCACGGGCGCAGTTATAACTCACGAATTTCTCCCGAGCAATCCACGGCCTTGAGCTGCCTCCAGATAGATGTCCCAAGCTTCTCGCTCCATGTGCCCACAGCACAGACCCCCGGGCAGGACCCTGTCCCCAATCAGCCATCAGAGAGCAAGTCAGCAAGTGCCTTCCTAAACTGATGCCATCTTGCCTCCTCTATAACGACTTTTAAATCTTCATCACTCTGGAAAAAAATCTTATGTACATATATGAATACATAAATATCCCAATATTTCAACAGTACTTTCTCTTCTGTCATTATTAACAGTTGGCTATTAACTTTGTACTTATTTCTAGATGACTCTTGCATATGATAATATAGATTCAAACAGGAATAAGGAAGTATTAAAGGAAGAAAATTATTTATGTTTCACTGTACACAACTTTGACTGAAGACCTCTCCTAGGTACCTGGGAGGCTAAAAAATGACATATTTAACTTTATTTTAATTTTCCTGGCTATTCTTGCTTACTTATTTATTTACTTTAATTTTTTATCTATCTATCTATCTATCTATCTATCTATCTATCTATCTATCTATCTATTTAAAATCAGTTTTATTGAGATATATTCACATACTATACAATCTATCCAAATTGTTTAATCAATGGCTTTTAGTATAATTACCATGTTGTGACTTCATCACCACAAAAAAATTTTAGATCAATTTCATTACTTCAGAAAGAAAAACTCCCTACCCTTACCAGTCACCTCTCAAACCCTCTATTCTTCCCTAGCCCTTCATAACCACTAATCTAATTTCATGTTTATAAACTGATTTATACTTACATTTTATATAAATGAAATCATACAATATGTAATTTTTGTGTCTGGTTTCTTTCATTTAGCATAATGTGGTTTTTTTGTCTGATATTCACATCTTATAACATTAACATATATTTGTTCAGTTTCAGGGAAAAACCGTCTTATATTAAGGGCAATATTACCCTTATTTGTATTTCACATAAGGTTTTGCTATGCTATACAGTCTCATATTACATTTTTTAGCTATCCCTTTTTTTTATTTTTATTTTTTGAATTATTAGAGCCGGGGTTTGAACCCAGAACATTGTATGTGGGAAGCCAGCACTCAGCCACTAAGCCACATCGGCTTCCTTGAGTTGGTTTTTTCATTTGTTTTGCTTGTTGTTTGTTTTTGTTTTTTCAGGAGACACTGGCAACTGAACCTGGGATCTGCCATGTGGGAGGCGGGCACTTAACCACTTCATCCACACCTGCTCCACCTAGCTTTTCCTTTTAATAATATATATAACCTTAGAGTTTCCCTTTCAACCACTGTCATACCCATACAATAACACAACTAATACAAACATTGGTTCGTGCTTTCACCTTTTCTATTCATTTCCGAAGATTAATACACACCATTTTTATTAATTCTGCACAAGTTAACTCTCAGCTTTCCATTCTCTAAACTCATTCTATTTTCTGGTGGCCCATATTCAACTTATTAACTCCATGAGACTATGCAATATATTTAGTTCATAATAGCACAGTCATACAGTAATTATTTTTTGTCTGTCTTGCTTCACTCAACATAATGTCCTTCATCCATGTTGTCATATGCATCACAGCTTCATTTCTTCTTACCATTGCATAATATTCTATTGTGTGTATGCACCAGAGTTTATCCATTGATGGACACCTGGGTTGTTTCCATCTTTTGGCAATCATGAATAATGTCGCTATGAACATCAGTGTGCAAATGTCTGTTTGTGGCACTGCTCTCAGTTCTTCTGGGTATATACCCAGTAGTGGTATTGCCGTGTCATGTGGCAAACCTATAGTCAACTTCTTTAGGAACTGCAAAACAGTCCTCCACAGTACCATTCTACATTCCCATCAACAATGAAGAAGTGGCTCTATCCCTCCACATTCTCTCCAACACTTGTAGTTCTCTGACTTTTTAATAGTGGCTATTCTAATAGAAAGGATATCTCATTGTAGTTTTGATTTACATCTCTCTAATCGCTGGTGATATTGAACATTTTTTCATGTGTCTTTTTGCCATTTGTATTACATTATGAACAAATATCTATTCAAGTCATTTGCCCATTTTTTAATTGTGTTGTTTGTCTTTTAGTTTTTGAGTTGTAGCATCTCTTTATGTATCATGGATACTAAACCCTTATCGTATATGTGATTTCCAAATATTTTCTCCCATTGAGTTGGCTGCCTTTTCACCCTTTTGAAAAAGTCCTTTGAGGTGTAAAAGTGTCTAATTTTTAGGAAGTCCCATTTATATATTTTATCCTTTGTTGCTCAGGCTTTGGGTGTAAGTTCCAAGAAACCACCATTTACCACAAGATCTTTAAGATGTTTTCCTACAATTTCTTCTTGTAATTCTATGGTCCTGGCTTTTATTTTTAGGTTTTTCATCCATTTTGAGTTGATTCTTGTATAGGGAGTGAGATTGGGGTCCTCTTTCATCCTTTTGGTTATGGTTATTCAGTTCTCCCAGCACCATTTGTTAAAGAGACTGTTTTGTCTGTCAACATTGACTTGATATATTTGTCAAAAACCAGTAAGCCATAGAGATGAGGGTTAATTTCTGGACTCAATTTTATTCCATTGATCAATGTGTCTGTCTTTATGCCAATACCATGCTGTTTTGACCACTATAGTTTTGTAATATGTTTCAAGGTCAGGCAGTGAATTTCCACCCACAGGCTCTTCATTTTTAGAATGCTTTTTGCTATTCAGGTGCACTTTCTCTTCCAAATTAATTTGTTAATTGCCTTTTCTATTTCTAGGATGTATGCTGTTTGGAATTCTGATTGGTATTGCATTGAATCTATAAATTAGTTTGGGTAGGATTGACATTTTCGTGAAATTAGTCTCCTAATCCATGAACATGAAATGTCTTAAAATTTTGTCTAGGTTTTCACTGATTTCTTTTAACACTGTTTAATAGTATTCTGTATATAGGCCCTGTACTCTGGTTAAATTGGTTCCTAGGTATATGAGTCTTTCTGTTGCTATTGTAATGGATTTTTTCCCTTGATTTCATCCTCAGATTGTTCAAAACTAATGTACAGAAACATTATTGTTTTTTGCATGTTGACCTTGTATCCTGCCACTTTGCTGAACTCATTTATAAGCTCAAGTAGCTTTGTCATAGACATTTCAGAATTTTCCGTATATAGGATCATGTCATCTGTGACTAGTGAGAGTTTTACTTCCTCTTTTCCTATTTGGATGCCTTTTATTTATTTTTTCTTGTCCTGATTGCTTTAGCTAGAACTTTGGGCAAAATGTTAAATAACAGTGGTGACAGCGGGCATCCTTGTCTTGTTCCTGATCTTAAAGGGAAAGCTTTCATTCTTTCCCTATTAAGTATTATGCTGGCTGTAGGTTTTTCATATATGTCCTTTATCATATTGAGGGATTTTCCTTCTATTCCTATCTTTTAAAGTTTTTTTTATCAAGAAAGGATGTTGGATTTTGTCAAATGCCTTTTCTGCATTGATCAAGATTATTGTGTGTTTTCAATGTCAATTTGTTAATGTAGTGTATAATGTTAATTGATTTTCTTATGTGGAACCATCCTTGCATACCAGGAATAAATCCCACTTGGTCATGGTGTATAATTCTTTTGATATGCTGTTGGTTTCAGTGTGCAAGTATTTTGTTGAGAATCTTCACATCTATGTTCATTAGATATATTCTTTGAGATTGTAATTTTATTTTCTTGTATTATCTTTATCTGACTTTGGTATTACAATGATGTTGACTTCATAAAATATGTTCGGTAATTTTCCCTCCTATTAAATTTTTTGGAAGAGTTTAAACAGGATTGGTGTTAAACCTTCTTGAAATGCTTTGTAGAATTCACCTCTGAAGCCATCTGGTCCTGGACTTTTCTTTGTGGGGAGATTTTTTGATGATTGATTCAATCTCTTTAAATGTAATTGGTTTGTTAAGTTCCTGTATTTCTTGTATAGTCAATGTAGGTGTTGGTGGGTTTCTAGGAATTTTTCCATTTTATCTAGGTTGTCTAGTTCTTTGACATACAGTTTCTTATAATATTCTCTTATGATTCTTTTTTATTTCTGTGGGGTCAGTCATAACTTTCCGCCTTTCATTTCTGATTTTATTTGCATCTTCTCTCTTTTTTCTTTGTTATTCTAGCTAAGGGTCTGTCAATTTTATTGGTCTTTTAAAAAAAACAGGTTTTGGGTTTGTTGATTTTGTCTATTTTTTTCTTCTCAATTTCATTTATTTCTGCTCTAATTTTACTATTTCTTTCCTTCTGCTCGCTTTGGGAATGGTTTGCTGTTCTTTTTTATAGTTTCTCCAGTTGTTCAGTTAGATCTTTGATTGTAGCTTTTCCTTCTTTTTTTAATATAGGCATTTAGGGCTATAAATTTCCCTCTTAGCACTGCCTTCACTGTATCCCATAAGTTTTCATAGGTTGTATTCTCATTTTCATTTTTCTCAATATATTTACTAATTTCTCTTACAATTTATTCTTTGACCCACATATTGTTTAGGAGTGTGTTGTTTAGCCTCCACATATTCATGTGTTTTGTCCTTTCTTGAATGAAACTAGAATGATTTCTAGTTTCATTCTATTATTATCTGCAAAAGTGCTATGTATAATTTCAATCTTTTTTTTATTTATTGAGAGCTGCTTGTGACCTAACATGTGGTCTATCCTGGAGAAAGATCCATGAGCACATGAAAAGTATGTATAACCTGTTGATTAGAGGTAGAATATTCTGTAAATGTCTGTTAGGTCTAGCTCATTTATCATATTGTCCATGTTCTCTGTTTTCTTGTTGATCTTCTGTCTATCTAATGATGTAAGTGGTATGTAAAAGTCTCCACGAATATAAAAAATAGTAAGAGAGGCTATATTAAACATAAAAAACTAGGCTTTGTTGTAATAAAAATAACCAAACCATACCAGTGCCTTACAAACAAGTAAAGATGCTTCATCCATTTTGCACATTTGCGCTGGGCTTTGATACCTAATATCTTCTGTATAACTTCTAGGATGACATAGGTTCTGCTATCTGGAAAGTCACTGGTTGAGGCAGGAGGAGGAAAAGAACACAAAGAATCAGGTACAATCTCCTAAATACTTGCAGTGTCACCTGCAGTCATATCTCTTTGGTCTGACTTAGTCATATGGTCAATCCTAACATAAATAGATGTTGATGTGTAATCAACTCTTATGCAAAGAATATGAGGAGATATCCATAATGTTTACCACAGCAGCAATGGTGTTTGATGTTCTGAAACTGTATGCGTTGAAATCATTTATCATTTGATAGAGATAGGACAAGTCTGAGAGCCATATTATGAGAATGACAAGTCTGAGAGCCGTATTATGAGAACTACATTAGATTGAAGAACGTGAAGAAAAGAAGTTGATAACGATATGAGTAAGAATTGACTTGAATAGTCCCTTCATTTCTTCAATGATAAACTGTAGTTACTTGAACATGGTATGCTCTTTTTTACCTAGATCTATTAATTATTCTGTTTCTTCACTTTGTTACTTTCCTATTACTGCTATATGAAATAACTACACACCAATATTACCTTAATACCAAAGCCAAACAAAGATACCACAAGAAAGGAAAATTACAGACCAGTCTCTCTAATGAGTCTAGATGTTAAAATCCTCAACAAAATACTTGCTAATCATTTTCAACAACACATCAAATGAATTATACACCATGACCAAGTGGGTTTCAGCCCTGGTATGCAAGGATGTTTCAACATAAGGAAATCAATCATTGTTATACACCACATAAACATATCAAAAGAAAAAAAATCACATGATCATCTCTATAGATGCAGAAAAAGCATTTCTCAAAATACAACACCCTTTCCTGATAAAAGCAATGAAAAAGATAGGAATAGAAGGAAACTTCCTGAACATGAAAAAGGGTATATATGAAAAACCTACAGCTAACATCATATACATTGGTGAAATCCTAAAAGCTTTCCCTTTAAGATTGAGAAGAAGACAAGGATGCCCATTATCATGGCTCCTATTTAACATTGTGTTAGAAGTACTTGCTCAAGCAATTAGGCGAGAAAAAGGTATACAAGGCATCCAAATTGGAAATGAAGTAATAAAAATCTCACTATTTGCAGACTGCATGATACTCTACATAGAAAGCCCTGGGAAATTTAAAACAAAGGTTCTAGAGCTTATAAATGAGTTCAGCAAAGTCACAGGTTGTAAGATCAATGTGCAAATATCAGTAGCATTTCTGTACACCAATAACAAGCAATCTGGGGAGGAAATTAAAAAAGAAATCCCATTCACAATAGCAACTAAAAAAATCAAATACCTAAGAATAAATTTAGCTATTGAAGTAAATGACATATATGCAGTAAACTACACAACACTGTTAAAGGAAACCAATGAAGACTTAAATAAATGGAAGAATATTCCCTGTTCATGGATACGAAGATTAAACATCATTAAGACATCTATCCTACCCAAATTGATCTACAGATTCAATCAATCCCAATAAATATCACCACATCATTTTTCATTGAATTAGAAAAACTAACTATGAAATTTATTTGGAAGGGCAAGCGGCCCTGAATAGTCAAAGATACATCAAAAAGAAAAATGAAATCAGAGGAATCACACTACCTGACTTTAAAACATACTACAAAGCTACAGTAGTCTAAATTGCAAGATATTGTCACAAGGATAGACATACTGAGCAATGAAACCAAATTGAGAATTCTGATACAGATCCTCACATTTCAGTCATCTGATAGTCAACAAGGCCACCAAGCCCACACAATTGATAGAGAATGACCTCTTCAACAAATGGTGCTTGAGAACTGGATATCTATATCCAAAACAATGAGAAAGGAACACCATCTCACACCTTACACAAAAATTAACTTAAGATGGATCAAAGATTTAAATATAATAGCCAAGACCATAAAGACCTTGGAAGATAGTGTAGGGAAACATCTACAGGACCTTGTATTAGAAAATGGTTTCATGATTTTATGGTTTCAATGATTTTAACATCCAAAGCATGTCATAGTGTGATGTATCATTGGGTGGAGACCCACATAACGAGTGGGAAGGAGCTGGACTCCCATCCAGGGGAAGCCCACTATGTTCTCAAACAGAGTAGCGGGAGTCTCTTGAGAGAATGAGCTGTGCCTAATAGGGGAGGGCAGACCAGTGTGTCAAGCCTTCAGTGTTGTCGCAAGTAACTATGAATCTTATCCTTCAAGAAGTGAAGCCTTGTGTTGCCATGGGTCCCAAAGGGAGGGGGAAGGAGAAATAGAATAGACGGAACAGGGAGTATTTTGGGGTAAATGATAGTGCTCTACATGATCTTGCAATGATGGATATATGCCATGTTAAATTTCATATAAATTTTATAACAGTCGTGGTCCAAAATTAAAACCATAATGTAAAATATTGAACTTGCTTAGTAGCTATGTTTCAATATTTGTACATCAGTTGTAACAAATGTATCATCCACATATTAAAAGGTTATTAATATGGGAAGTGGAAAAAGGGGAAGAATGTTGGGTAAATTGTAGTCCCCTGTATTCTGTATGTGACTTTATTGTGACCTAAAACTTCTTTGAAGACAAAATGAAAAAAAGTAAGACACTAGGGTAATAAATGGAAGAAAATGTCACTGTACATACAGGGCAACAGATCTTAGAGTGATGGAAGGCAAAATGTCAAAAAAAATTTTTAAATATTTTTCATTATTTTTTAATATACTAATTATTTCATTTTATTTTTGTTTTTCAAAATTTTCTGTATTTTATTTCTTTTGTTTAAATCTATCATTATTTCACTTTCTTATTAATTGTATTTGGCTATTTTATTGGCTTCATTTTTGAAGACATTTTGGATCACAGAAGGGTTACAACTGTGGCAGGGGAGGACAATTGGTGTGGGGTGTCAGTGATGGGGAATACATGGGAGGAAGTTCATCTGGGCATACATATAAGGCGTATAAATGTATTCATATTCATGGGGCACTGTCACAGTGGGTGGAAATTCACACAATAACCAAAAGAATATCAAATTCCCATTCTGGGAAGCTCTGCTACATTCTCTAATGGAACAGCAACAATCCCCCAAGAACAGGAGCAATGATTAATGAAAGAGAATGATCCATTGATGGACCCTTGATATTGATGACTATGTTTATGAGCCTTTGATCTTGAAATTGAAATTTAGCCTAGTGTTGTAGGGTGCCTAAGAGCTACCTACTGGCAACTTTCTTGTTACTCAAATGTGGCTTGTCTCTAAGTCAAACTCAGCATATAAATGCAATAACTTCTCCCTTGCATGGGACATGACTCCAGGGGATGAGCCTCCTTGGCACCAAAAGATTGCTTCCAAGTACCAAAAAGCAATGCAACTGGGGAAAAAAAGTCCTTGACCAAAAGGGGGGAAAGGTAAAGACAAATGAGTTTACATGGCTAAGAGACTTCAAAGTGAGTTGTGAGGTCATTCCAGAGATAACACTTATGCAAGTCTCAGCAGGATCTCATTGACAGCCAAAGTAGATACTACCCTAAATAGTGGGGATCCTGATGGCTCTGGAAACACCCAAACACTATAGTCAGGGTAGATAGCTCAGGAGTTTGATCCCTTGCCAGTGGACCCTAATTTGGAATTTATGCTCCCCAGTGTGACAGAGTTGGGCTCAGTTGTGTTTTCCCTACACATGGCTCAGTTGTGTTTTCCCTACACATGGCTCTTCTGTCTTTCTATTTGAACTTATGATTAGTACTAAAGTTGGTAAGTGTACATCCAAGAGACTTAAATCTTTGGACTGTCCATGTGCCAGCTGGGCCCTGAATCTCAATGGAGTTGCAACACCTACTCTCCAGTTCATTGGACTCACCCAGGACAACTAACAAGGAGGAGATGATGGATAACCAACATACCAAGGAACCGAGTGTCTACAACTGCAAGCAAGAGAGCCCCATCTATCGGCCATCTGTGATCGAAACCCCTCTCAATTTAAGGTGGAGTAGGCATCACCATCCCAGAATCCTCAGGATTGGGGAGTGAACTATGGAATAAAGTAGACTTACTAGTATTCCATTATAGACTTATTGTGATTCTAGCAATGGAATAAATATCATTGATGTGGAGGCAGTGGCCACTGGAGGTTCTGAGGGTAGAGAGAAGGAAAAGAGGTATAATACGGGGACATTTTCAGGACTTGAGAATCGTTCTGAATGACATTACAATGACAGATACAGGCCATTATATATCTTTCCATAATCTACAGAATTGAGTAGGAAAGAGTGTAAACTACAATGTAAACTATAATCCATGCTTAGTGGCAATGCTCCAAAATGTGTTTATCAATTGCAATGAATTTACCACACTAATGAAAAATGTTGCAAATATGAGAAAATGTGGGAGGTGTGGGGAGCTGGGCATATGGGAATCCCCTATATATTCTCTGTAACATTTATGTAATTTAAGTATCTTTAAAAAATTAAAAAATGAAAGGAAAAAAATGAAGGATAATAAAAAGGAATTAACTCCTTATTCTCTGCTCTGTAGACATAGAGCTTCTCCTAGAGCTTTATTTTATATTTTATGTTTTGACTAGTATTTTTCTCAAAGTTTTCCAATAAGTGGTCTCTTAGAAAATGGTATTGAAGTAATAGTTTCCTGCAGATGATACTTTGGGATATTTCCTATGTGTATCTTCATTTTTAATCATTTATATTACAATTTCGACAAGTGCTATACATATGGAATATCCATTCCTCAAAGTAAGCACATAGTTTAAAGTTAATAGTTACTTGAGATAAAATTATCAAAACATTTTATAAATGCTGCAGTTGAGCATTTTAATACACATCTACCATAAGTTAAACATTATCTCCAGAGTTCACTGTTAAAGCTTAAAATAAAAGATAACATAAATTATAAATCAATATTGCACAGAGCATGGTGCTATAATATCATAGTTGTAAGAACAGTATGGCTTTAAATTACTCTACAGGTTTCTTTTTCCTGTTTGGGTCCTATGTTCAAATTATGCATTGCCTAAAGGGATATTTTATTCAATATTGACAATGTTTTCTAAACAAATTGATACTCTATACCACAAGCTAGGATTTGATTACTAAAAATGTGAATATAATGCAAAGCTAATTATAAAACCCCAAAATTTAAATGTACTTTTTTTTTCAGGGATTTAAATGTATTCAATCAGGAGAGAGGACTTTTCAATATGCAGAGAACTAGCATTATGCTTCTTCTCTAAATAGCAAAGTAGCTTGAGCCAAATAACACTTTTCATTTTTTCCTAACATTTCTATGTGGCTTTAGAGAAATTCAAAATTAGTACTTAGGATTATTTTCTACATAATGCTTATCTCTAAATGAAAGTTTGCATTGCTTATCTTTAAAAAACATGTTTTATGTACAGAAATGTAATTCTAATTAGTACTTCTATAATTAGCATTCTAATTTTAGTCACTCAGGAGCAATATTAAAATGAAAATTTCATTTGAAATTTCATTTCCTAGGGAATGCCAAACCATGCTAAATGACTTCCATGGAACCAAAGATTAGATTGAAAACAAATGCCACTAAACATTTTAGTGATAGCTAGAATGTATATAATATTTTATAAGGAAATAATGCTTTCTCTTGTTCCTCAAGATGTTTGTGTTAATATCTTATGCATAATGATTATTTTCCTTCTTTACTAAAGAATTCATGATATATCTTTAAAGAACAATATTGACATCTTTATGACAAAAAATTTGGAAGCTTATGTAAATATTTAACTATATCTCTGAAATGCAAAAGTCCATTTTAAAGCTTTCTATAACTAATTCTGCAGTGCTATGAATATTACATACAAAAAAGAATAAGAATATCTTATATATGCTTTAATGTATACAAATTTCATGGAAAGCCATGCTATGTAGTGAAAAGAACTAAGTAATTTTGGAATCAGAGTTTGACTGAGAGTCCCAGCACTTTGTAATTTTCTGTGCCTCCATTTTCTCTTCTGGTAAAATATCAACACCCCTTTTATACAATTATTATTATGTGGAAAATAGCCAACTCAGTACCTGGCACAAAGTATTGTTCAATGCATATATTTGGTTACTTAAGAAAAGAGAAAAGTAGGAGGAAAATTGAGATGTAATATGACTTGAGTCCTGAGGGATGAATGGAAAATTGTAGCAGAAAGATGAATGGAAACAAATGCAAATTACAAAGAAAAGCATCAAAACAAGCAAGTAAATTTTGTTAGTACATGCAGGATGAGGAAAACATACTACAAAATAAAAAGCCTGGAAACTTTCATAGTAGCCAGGTCCTAAAGAGGCAGAAAGTAAAGGAAAAAAAAATAGGGATCTTGCATTGTAATCCATATTTAATGCATAACCATGACAATAATTTAGTTAGGGAATTAATAAATTTTGATAGAATTTTCTTGTAGGCCTATTTATTTATTATTTGATCTATCCATTTATTAGTTTATTTAATATGAAGATAGATTTCACAAACCATGGCTGATAGCTGAGAAGTCAGTTAGAATTCTGTTATTATAGTGTATCCGATAACTTCTGATGGAATGAACTTGGTCTGTGGAGAGAATTTCCAAAATATATAAGGAGTAGTGGGGTCTACAGCTTTCCAATATAGAATAATCCTTTTTTTTCCCTCAAGCATTCATTCATTCACTTAGTAACACTCATTAAGTACCCACTGTGTGACAGATCTCACTTGAAAACATGCTTTATGATTAAACAAAGCTTTTGCTGAAACAGATATGACACTTTAGAAAAAATGTGGTGAGACCAAACAATTCATTATATTTATAAATAGTATGAGGGAAAATAAAAGAAAGATAAGAAATTATGACACAACATTTATTTTTATACAGGATTTTTTTGGAAAATCCTCTGAGAGAAGATGGCAATTAAGCACAGACATAAAATATTTGAGAGTATAAACCTATCAGATATCAGTGACAAAGATTATCCTAGAAAGATGAATCTATAAGGACAATGGATATGAAACATGACCAAATATGTAAAAACAAAGTAAAACAAGCCACAGCAATTAAGCTGTTAGGCTACAGGTGAATGAATATGCTTAGAAGGGATGGAATAGAAGGTAATAGAGAAACAAGGGACAAAATAAATTAATTTCATTATTGTGATGGGATTTTCATTTTGATACTGATTGAGATTGCAAACTTTTAGAGAATTGCAAACCTATAGATCATGTTGACCTCCATTTGAAATAGGTTGTTAGGATGCAAGGATGGAAGCATAGATTTCTATTAGTAGTTTATTAAAATGGCCCAGGGAAGAAATAGCGGTGGTTTGGATTAGAGTAAAGCAATAGGGATGGTGACAAGTATTAGAGCTATACATTTATTTCAAAGGAATCTCTCAGAGGACTCATGACTAGATTGACTACATGAAATGGAATGATATCCTTCAGTAAATTAAAAAAAATAAAAACAGAAAAAAAAAAGAATGACTTCAAGTTTGTCATAAGTCACTGGGGAAATGGAGATAAGTTTAATTTACATAGGGAACTTTGAAATAAAAGTTTTTTTCTACTTAGGAAAGGAAATAAAAATTAAAAATTGCTTTTGGACACATTATGAATGAATTTCCTACTATGTATCCAAACTTAACATTTGGATAATAAGTCTAGAATTCTGGAAGAAAATAGGGCTGGAAATAAGCATGCAGTAATAATCAGCAATTAGGTGACGTTTAAAGACATGGGAGTTCTCCTGGGGAGTGTGTGATGTGATGCAAAAGTAAGATAAAGTGATGAAAATGTGAGCTTTAATAAATAATATTATTTTCTACAGCAGATGCAGACCTTTCATGCAGTCAAATAGTGTCTTCTTTTCTAAGATACTGCTCTATTTATGTTCCCTAGTGCAGTCTTCCCACAGTGACTGAATCAACCCTGCAAAACTTAATGCTTGGGTGAAAAAGCAAATCAGATTGCATCTGTCAGCCTGAAGTCAGGAGTCTCAAGAGAGGGGTGGAAGAGGAAATGGCATAGCAAAGCATCCTTTTCCTAGTCTCACCAATTAAAGTATTCCTGACCATGGAGTAGTAGTAACAGGTGGAGAGAGAGGTCAGGGGTAGTTTCAGGGCATAAAGTGTGAAGCATTAAATGTCTCTTCCTGGCAGTAATGTCCACAAGTATTAAAGTATATTTTCATAAAAGAGAAAAGGTATAGGAAGGAATCGAGGTTAAGTCCCTGATTTGTGCTACAGTTATTAAATGGATTATTAATTATTGACACAGCAAAGAAAATCAGGAGAAGTGTTTATATTAGAGAATCACATCTCTGAATTGGCTTATCAATGGCCTCATGAGAGATTAGAGCAGTAATTCCTAAATGTATTCATGAAATAGCACATATAAAAGTAATTAAAATGTATGTATTTCTCTTGGATAAAAGTACAAAATGTCATTTTAGGCTCAATTGACCAGTGTAGGCAAGCAATGAAGCAGCTTTAGCCATGCCAAGGACTAAGACTATTAAAATACTGCACAAATCAATTTCAATTAAGGCTTATCAGGGGAAATGGATGTGGCTCAAGCAATTAGGCTCCTGTCTACCATACAGGAGGTCCAGGGTTCGATTCCTGGGGCCTTCTGGTGAAAAGCAAGCTGGCCCATGCAGCGAGTTGGCCTGAGTGGAGAGCTGGCCTGCACGGAGAGCTGGCACAGCAAGATAACACAACAAAAAGAAACACAGAAGAAAGACAATAAGAGATGCAGCAGAACAAGGAGCTGCAAGAGATTGGGCAACTCACTCCCATTCCTGAAGGTCCCAGGATCTGTTCCCAGTGCCACCTAAAGAGAAGACAAGCAGACACAGAAGAACACATGGAGAGCAGACAGCAAGAGCAAAACAATGGGGGGAAGGGATAAATAGATAAATAGATAGATAGATAGATAGATAGGTAAAAATCTGAAGAAAAAAAAAGGCTTATCAGAATGCCTCAGTGCTTCACCATAGGAAATGAGAAAGTAAGGAATCAATATCTCTTTCAAACATCACCCTGTGCAACATGGAGAGCTGGCGCAGCAAGATAACACAACAAAGGGAGATGAAAAAAAGAGACAATGAGAGATACAGCAGACCAGTGAGATGAGGTGGCTCAAGAAATTGAGTGCCTCTCTCCCACACTGGAGGTCTCAGGGTCAGTTCCTGGTGTCTCCTAAAGAGAAAAACAAGAATAAGAGAAAAAAAAAAATACAAGCAGACAAGGAAAAAACACACAGTGATTGGACACAGTGAGCAGACAGCAAGTACAAAAAACAACAA
>JAQZBX010072438.1:0-15073 GCA_029593785.1 Cabassous unicinctus | reverse complement strand
GCTCAAAGAGCTAACGGAAAACATGGACAAAAAATTAAAGGAAATCAGGAAAATGATAAATGAATATAAAGAGAGTATCAATAGAAAATGGAAACTATGAAAAGAACCAAACAGCTGAAGACTACAGTAACAAATTAAAAATTCCCTAGAGGGGTTCAAAAACAGTTTGGAGCTGGCAGAAGAAAGAATCAGTGAACTTGAGATGATAAGATCATTGAAATCATCCAGTCTGAGGAAAAGAAAGAAGAATGAATGAATTCTGAAAGCCTCAAGAGGAAAGTAATATTTTATAGACAAGGACCCTCAATAAGATTAAGTGCTGATTTTTCATCAGAAACCATGGAGGCAGGAAGGCAGTGGGATGACATATTTAAAGTGCTGAAAGCAAAAATTGCCTAC
The DNA here is from genome assembly GCA_029593785.1 of Cabassous unicinctus. Lineage (NCBI taxonomy): Eukaryota > Metazoa > Chordata > Mammalia > Cingulata > Chlamyphoridae > Cabassous > Cabassous unicinctus. The sequence goes on along the minus strand of JAQZBX010072438.1, from coordinate 14,674 downwards.
CAAGAACTCTATATCCAGCAAAACTGTCTTTCAAAAAATGAGGGAGGGAAGCAGATGTGGCTCAAGCGATCGGGCACATGGGAGGTGGTCCCCGGTTCGGTTCCCAGTGCCTCCTGAAGAAGTCGAGCTGGCCAGGCAGGCACGGATTTTTCAGTCTTTGCAGATTGACCTATGCAAGTGTTTTCCTTCAGGATTTATCCATGCAATGAATTTAGAGAATAGCTCCAGGCCAAAGGGTAGGGGCCTCCCTGATACTTTCTGTGCATGCTTCTTGTCTTGGGCAGTTTCCTCATAGCCAGGGCACTGTACTATATGTCCTACAGACAGCAGTCCCAGCAATCCCTTGCCCCAGGCAGCACAACTTGACTGCTCTCCCACAGAGTTCTGTGGGATTGCTCTGTGAGCTGCCTTCTACATGTTGGGCAAGTTCTGGGACAGCAAGTCCCCTCAGGCCACCACCAGACAGATTGGGCCAGATGTACATGCTCCCAGTATGTGCAAATGGGTTACTCTGCTCCCTCAGTACAGGGACCAAGGATCTGCACTGGGAATGCACACAGTCTCTGTTGAGCTGTTGAGGGTGGAAGAGGGGCCAGCAAGGGTACCCCAAGATCCTACTGCTTTTTTTTTTTTTTAAGATTTATTATTTATTTATTTATTTCTCCCTCACCTCCCCTTGTTTGCTCTTGCTGTGTCTGTTCATTGTGTGCTCATCTTTTTGGAGGTACCGTAACTGAACCCAGGACCTCCCATGTGGGGGGGGAGGCACCTAATTGCTTGAGCCACTTCCGCTCTCTGCTTTGTTGTATATATCATTGTGTTTTCCTCCTTGTGTCTCTTAGTTGCATCATCTTGTTATGTCGGCTTGCCGTGCCAGGCCATCACATCAGCTCACTGTCTTTTTTTTAAAGATTTATTTTATTTATTTATTCCCCCCCACCCTCGTTGTTTGAGGTAGCTCTCTGCTCTCTGTGTCCATTTGCTGTGTGCTCTCTGTGTCTGCTCGTCTTCTCTTTAGGAGGCATCGGGAACTGAACCCGGGACCTCCCATGTGGAAGAGAGGCGCTCAGTCACCTGAGCCACCTCAGCTCCCTGGTTTGTTGTGTCTCTCATTGTCTTTCCTCTTTGTGTCTCTTTTGTTGTGTCATCTTGTTTCATCAGCTTGCTGCACCTGCCTGCTGTGCCAGCTCACCTTCTCCAGGAGGCACCGGGAACCGAACCCGGGACCTCCCATGTGGTAGGCGGAAGCCTGATCACTTGAGCCACATCCGCTTCCCATCAGCTCACTGTCTTGCTCATCTTCTTTAGGAGGCACCAGGATCTCCCATGTGGTAGGCGGGAGCTCAATCACTTGGGCCACATCTGCTTCCCCCTACTGCTTTTTTTTTTTTTTTTTTAAGATTTATTTATTTATTTATTTATCCCCCCCTTGCTGCTTGTGCTTGCCGTGTCCATTCGCTGCGTGTCTTCTCCGTGTCTGCTTATCTTCCCCTTGCTGTGAGGTCCCGCTGCATCAGCCCCTCGTGCCGCGCGGGCTGGCCTGCCCTCACAAGGAGGCCCCGGGGGCTCTATCGACTGAGCCACTCCCGCTTCCCCCCCTACTGCTTTTAAGTAGCCTTTTTCTTGATTTGGCACTCACTCCATTTCTGCAGCCCTTTAACTGTTTTCTGGAGCTTTGAGAAAGACATTTCTGTCAGTTCTTGCTGGTTGTTCAAAGCTTCTGTGGAGGGATGGAATACTGAAGCATCTCACTCTGCCAACTTGATTGGGGCAGGGCCTTCTGCCTTTGGTAAGAGACAGGCATGGATAGTCATTTGCTTCCAAGTAATAGAAGTCAGGGCCTGATCTATTAAGAGAGAGAGAGAGAGACAGAGCACATTTTCTATAGCTGCTTAGTAAAAGATGTGATATGCAACAAAATTTCATAAGCCATTTTCCATGCTTGGGGATAAATGAGGAGAGAGATGTGGCCACCATTCTACAGAGTTCTTCCCAGTGAACTCGCCCTTTCCCTCTCATTTCATCATACTGTCTCAGCCAAGGGTCTGTAGCAACATCGACCCATTAAAGGAGGTTTCCCCCTCTGCTCTTTGGTGCCAGATTGTTGCTAGTTCCCAGGCATCGGTGGAAGAGGATTTTGAGCAAGGGCCCTGGCTGACCATGAAATCTGCTCTGGGCCTGGATGAAAGAGATCCCACCTGCTTCCTCTGTACCTACAGCATCGTCATGGTGCTGAGGAAGGTAAGGGTCCTGGGCCCTGAGACCTGAGGGGAAGTCCATTTTCCTCCCTTTACCAGCCTCTTGTTCCCCTCCTTAGGAAAAGGACTATCTCTTTCCTCCCTCTTATCCCAGGCCTGTCTCTTTGGCGTATCTTTCATTCTCCTACCTTTTCACTGCCTCCCACAGTACTGGGCACAGGCAGAGGGAAAGCGTGGGTTAGGGACATGTCTGCACTTCCAGGCTCCTGAGCAGTTGAGGTGAGCTGCTCCCCTTAAAGCTCCCCAGCAGTCAGGGGCCCTGTGCAGACACATTAGTGCTAACCTATCCCTGCCTGTGGCCTGCCGTGATGGGTGCTATATAAATACATATACACAAAAACAAAGAGGCAAGGAGAGAGACGAAGGACCTGCCAGTATCAGGTCTGCCAGAGGGAGCTAGGATGATCCCGTTCAGCTGCCCGTGCAAAGAACTGCCCCTTTGCCCACCACGAAGAAAGGGCCTCACCATGCTTGTGCTCTCCTCCTCCTACCTCCCCACCTCTTGGTTTGTCCTGGCACACTTGGGAACCTGGTGATTTGTAGGTGGTCCGTGGCCAGCTCAGCAAATGCATCTTCTGGTCCACAGGCAGCCCTGAAGCAGCTCCCCAGGAACAAGGTCCCCCACATGGCAGTGATGATCAAGTCCCTGACTCGGAGCACAGTGGACGCCAGCGTGGTTTTCAAGGACCCTACGGGTGAGGAGTTAGGTCCTGGGTGTGTCTGATGAGTCTCCTCTGTTGAGATCAAGAGGTGAGAAGGAGTCTCCTCCATTTACAGATGGAAAAATTGAGGCAGTGAGCAACCCACTTCCCAGCCAGGGCCCAAACCAATCACTGCCCTGGACCCTGAGCCTGACGGGTCCATGTGGTGTTTGCAGGAGAGATGCAGGGGACGGTGCACAGGTTGCTACTGGAGACACACCAGAATGAGCTGAAGCCTGGCTCGGTGCTGCTGCTAAATCAGGTATGGGGAGCTCCAGGTGGGGACCTGCTGTCCACCCACCCCAGGGAGAAGAACCCCCAAGCTGTCTGTCTCCTTACATGCCTGGCTACCTTCCTTTCCTCAAACCAGACACTGAGTGGCTGGGCTGCTGCCAGGCCCTCCCTGGCTTCCTGGAGCTGAGTGAAGGCTTGTGGCTCTTGAGCCAGCCCCCATTCTTCAGGGGCAGTTAGGGATGGGGGGATGTGGTAAGTTGTTCTTCTCTGGTACCAGGGCTTGGGCAGGAACAATTTACATGACCCTGGTGTAGAGGACACCAAGTGGGAGGTGGGTGGGGACCAGGTGACCAGCTGGCAGGACCCAGTGTTCCATCAGGTCCTGACCTTCCCCTTCCTCTACTTCAGATTGGAGTGTTTTCTCCTTCTCTCCGAAACCACTACCTCAACGTGACACCCAATAACCTGGTCCACATTTACAGTCCAGATTCTGGGGACAGGAACTTCTTCAAGCCATCTCAGCCCTTCCCCAAGGTAAGAGGGGCAAGATGGAGTGGAGATTGCCAGGGCCCTCTCTCCCCCTGGACCTTCTGATTTTCTCCCTTCCTCCACCCTGGGGAGCAAAGGTATGAGGGAGGTAGTAGCCCTGAGGCACAGAAGCACCTCTGGGGACAAGGCCATCTCCTGTCCCTCATCCAGCCCCCGCCAGGCAACACAAGACACAGTAACAGTACCTAGAGGAGCAGCTAGCTTCTTGGTGACCTTCAATGTCTGCTGGCAGGCTGGACATCTGAAAGGAGTCACTGTAGAACTGACCAGGTTGAGGGTCTACCGGGGGAGGGAGTGGTGGCAGAAAATGACTGAAGATCAGATCTACTATGAGTGGCAGAGAGAGAGAACAGTGAGCTACAAATGGCCTGTCAGGTGAAACAGAACTTGCTCTGTGACTTCCCTCCTGGCCTCTGCCTCTGCTAAGTGACAGGGAACCAAGTGGAGCTCTGGTGGAGACATCCCTTTCAGGAACTGAGGTGAATGTTTGGTATCTACGGGAGGCAAGAATGGGGTTCTGGGCAGTTGGGGTGAGAGTGCAGAGCCTCTCACCTGACCTGGCACATACGTCACCTGTGTGACCCACCCTTCCTGGGTTCCCAGGCTGTTGTCATGGGCTGGCCTGAGGCTCAGGAGACCTGGGTCTTATCCCAGCATTGCTGGTCATTTGTAATGTGACCTTGGGCAAGCCTTGTCCGCTCCCCTGCTGTCGTTTCATCTATAAAATGAGTGGGTTAGACTTGATAACCTCTAGGAGCCATCTGGCTCCAACTTTCTACTTACTTCCATTTCCGTCCTCTTTCCCTCTACCCCCTGCATCCTCTCAGAGTATGTGATCACTGTACTTTCCGCATGATTTTTCTGTAAACCTACAACTGCTCTAAAAAAAAAATAGTATCACCCCACTTCTAAAAAATCAATCTTTATTTTTCTTTTAGATTTCAAGTCATCCATACTCATTTTAAAAAAATTGAAATGGTTCAGAATAAAGTGAAACTTCACCCTTCCCCACTCCCATTCCTCAGGGGCTAACCCTGGTTAACAGTTTAAATACAAATTTTGATGACTTGCCCACATATTAGCTATTTGGGGGATTGTTGATAGCTAATTTTTAATCTCAGGCTAGTTCCTCAACATATTTCTGAGTGGGCTCTTTGCTCTCTGCTCCAGTTATATAGATTCCCTAAAACTATACTACCAACAGAATTAGGAAAGAAGATCAGTCAAAGGTGTTTTTGTTAGTTTGCTTATTAATTATCTCCGTTTTGGGTGTTGAACATTTTAGCTGCCTCCCCTCAGCACAGTCCCAGGTCACTGGCCCCTGCCACACTCCTTCACAGGGACCCTTTGCTAACCCCTCGCCTGTTCCTTGGAGGTGGTCTGGGTGGAGGTGGTACCACTGGGGAGGGCTTTCAGGGGCACAGACATTGTCATCAGCAACTCTGCCTCCAGGATCCAGGAAGCTTCCTTGGCAGCTGCCAGCACAACGTGGCTGCGAAGCCTGGGGACGGCCTCATACCAGCACAGAACCCAGAGGCAGGGGTGTCCACTGAGGAAGAACTCCCAGAAGCAGGTAAGGCAGTCAGCCCAGCCAGGAGCAAGGTTGGTTTTCCTTCTGTTTCCTCTTGAATAGCTCAGCCAGAATCTTCCTGACTTTCATCTTGTTTTTCTTTTGGTTTGTCTTTGGATCTCACAGAGATCATATGTGGTATCTTGTTTGATAAGGCTGGTAGCCACAAACTAGTTCATAAATTGATAAAGGGACCAAATAGAAAATAGAAGTGTGATCCACAGGTCTCCCCCATTTCCAACCATGTATTATTAGCCATAAGGAGGAGACATCACCATCTTCTGTCCAAATGGACAGGCACTGTCCTTGTTGCCATACAAGGACAACAAGGGACTGATGGCCTAAGTGCAGAGGCCCTCCAGGCAGTGCTGAGGAGTCCAACATCCATGTGGTTGGGGGGGGACCAGGATACAGACCTGAGAGGCCCAGATATGGACCTCTTGGGAGTAGGCTACCTTGTTCCTCAGGAATTGGCATGACCCAGGTAAAGCTAACATAGTCCAGGTTCTGGTCATTAGCTTTTCTTTTTCTTTTTCTTTTTTTTTTAAAGATTTATTTTATTTATTTATCTCTCCCTACCCCCTCATTGTTTTGCATTGCTGTGTCTGTTCATCTTCTTTGTTTCTTTAGGAGGCACTTGGAACTGAACCCAGGACCTCCGATGTGGGAGGGAGGCACCTAATTGCCTAAGCCACCTCCGTTCCCTGCCTTATCATGTCTCTCATTTTATTTTTCCTCTTGTGTCTCTTGTTGTGTCATCTTATCGCGTCAGCTTGCCGCGCCTGCCTGTCGTGCCAGCTCGCTGTCCTGCTCATCCTCTTTAGAAGGCACCGGGAACCTCTGCTCCCTGCTTTGTTGTGTCTCTCATTATCTTTTTCTTCTTGCGTCTCTTGTTGTGTCATTTTGTTATGTCAGCTTGCTGCACCTTCCCGTCATGCCAGCTCGCTGTCTTCTTTAGGAGGCACTGAGAACTGAACCATGGACCTCCCATGTGGTAGGCGGGAGCCCAATCGCTTGCGCCATATCCGCTTCCCTTGTTAGCTTTTTTTTTTTTAAAGATTTATTTATTTATTTATTTATCCCCCCCTTGCTGCTTGTGTTTGCTGTGTCCATTCGCTGTGTGTTTCTTCTGTGTCTGCTTATCTCCCTCTTGCTGTGAGGTCCCGCTGCGTCAGCCCACCGCGCCGCGCGGGCCGGCCTGCCCTCACAAGGAGGCCCCGGGAAGCAAACCCGGGGCCTCCCACATGGTAAACGGGGGCTCTATCGATTGAGCCACACCCGCTTCCTGCTGTGAGGTCTTGCTGCATCAGCTCACTGCGCCGCGCGGGCCCTCACAAGGAGGCCCCGGGAAGTGAACCCGGGGCCTCCCATATGGTAAACGGGAGCTCTATCGATTGAGCCACACCCGCTTCCCCCTTGTTATCTTTTCAATTCTAGAAATTCAACCCTGTCTGGCTCTAAACTTCATGGGATTATGAGTGGATGTCTCCCATTAACCAAATTCAGACAAATGGATAAACCACAAAGCGTATTTATTCACACCCTTTGAAAAAAGTATCTGCCCCTTATGCTGAAATCTCTTATGGTTTGGAATCTGGAGTTCTCTCCTTGTAAGTCAGTTTGATGACAAACCAAATCACCCTCAGAAGGGTGCTGGGGGTCATGGGGTCAGCTTTTGCCCTGAGTTGTTTTTTTTTTGTTTGTTTGCTTTTTGCTTTTAGGAGGCACCGGGAACTGAACCCGGGACGTTCCATGTGAGAAGCAGGTGATCAATGGCTTGAGCCACATCCATTCCCCATGGGGTCAGCTTTTGGAGTTGGCTCTGGAATATTGTGACTGGTGTCACCTCTCCACTGTAGGAACAGACCTGCCAAGCAGGCAGGCTGCTGGTGGTGGTTGGACAGGGCTAGAGACACAAATATGAAATCTTACACTGATTCCCAGTTTCCTAGGCCCTCACTGACTGCCTATTTCTCTTCATTTAATATAGTGTTTCTCCAAACGGTCGTAGTATAGCTAATGGGGGCAACTTTTTTTTTTTTTGCTTATAATGAAATTCCAGTCTTACTTCCCTGAGTACAGTGCTGGTCACCTTGATTAAATTTTGAGTGTTCCCCAAATGAGCTGCTTCCTTCCAGCAGCATTGCTCCTTGGGGGCTCCGTGCCAGACTCCAAGCCAGGCTCTGCAGGTATACTTCACAGTCTGACTTACTCCTTTGGCTTCTTGATTCCATCTACTAAATGGGAGTTTTCTGGTTGGAGCAGTGGCTCTGGAGTCAGATGGAGCCTAAGTATGCTCACCTTGGGCAAGTTGTTTTCTCTCTTTAAACCCCGTTCTCTCAGGTAAAGTGAGGGATCTAGCAGGAAACACCATGAGATGTCCTATGACTGTTATGTGCAGGTCCTGTCCCTGGTCCCGAGCAGGCACTCAGTAAATGTTAGCGGCTATTGTTAACACCAATAATATCAATAGGGATTACTGGGCCAGCTCTATTTCCATGTTCCTGGATGTACGCACCCCATCTGAGAGGAAGAGTTCACTTTCACTCCTCATGCCCACACTGGCACTTTGGGGAAGGAAGTGGTGTCACCTCCTACTCTTGGTGTAAGAAACCAGATTCATGAACTGCATGGTTCTGAACACATCTGATGACTTTGCTCGGTCTCCTTTCTCCCTCTGTCAAATGGGAGGGTCACAGGAGGTGCCTCTGAGGCTTCCTGCTCAGGCACCCATGCCTCTGGATAGAAAGCAAGGGATCCCTGAGGCCCAGGGGGATCCTCTTTCTCAGCAGAATGTCCCGAGGATTAGGCCTCTGGCTTTTCTCGTGTGTGGGTATATGGAGAGCAGAGGGGAGGTGGGGATCAGGCCAGCTTCAGGCCCACTGGCAGGGGCCACACTGCCCAGGGGGTGCCACCTCCTCAGCTATACAGCCAGGCCCAAACTCTTCTGGGTGGCAGGGGCCTGGGACCATGTAGAACCCCAAGGTTGGCACTAAGGCTACCCTCCCACACCTTTTTGCAGATGACCTGGATGGACTCCTGAGCGAGCTCCCTGAGGACTTCTTCTGTGGGACCAGTAGTTGGGACTGCCCCAAGGCAGGGCACCCACCATGAACAGGCAGCCTTTCAGCACCCAGGCAAGGCTCTGGATGTGTCTGATCATGTCCAAGGGAAAGAAGACCAGCCCGACTGGAAAACAGACAAAGCTTGGGGCTTCTCTGGTTGCTCCCACTTGGATTCTTCTCTGAGAGCTCTTGTTGCTCGGATTCGGCACTGCTAGTACTTTGGGTCATTTGGCATACCAGAACTTGGCCCAAGACCGGCTCTCCAGCCTTGCTGTCCTCCAGCCCTCTGGTGCATTGTTCCTTCTACTGCCAGCAGGAAAGGTGTGTCACCAGCAGTGTTCTTCTCCCCACCTCAGCTTGGCTGAGGAGGAGGCTGGGCCTGATTACCTCATCCCTTTACTCCCTAGTCCCCAGGCAGCTGAGGTGCTGAGAGGGGCCGCAGCACCGCAGAGGCGACCTGCCCTCTGGTCTGGGAAGGAACACACTCAGACTTCCCTCTGCTTTGTCTCTCGAGGCTTGGAACTGCCCAGCTTACCTGTGCTGAAAGTTCCTGGATGCGGGGGCAGGATTGTGGGCTGTTGTACCTTGTTCTTAAATAAAGCAGTCCCCTGCTTCACCTGGACACCCTCAAGCCCTGGTCTCCACTGCTCACAGTTCTGACTGATCCCACACTACTTCTTGTCCTGGCTTCTTGAATTGTGCTTATCACCCTACAGGGTCTGAGATCCCAGAAGGCAGGCTGGGCATCTAATCGCCTGGCATTGTTGCCTCCTGTAGAACTTCTGGGCTCCCCGTGGGCCCATGGGTGGGTTGAAGTAAAGGCCTCCTTTGTTTTCTGCCCTCAGGAAGCTAACTTTAAGGACAAGGAGACAGAACACACTGGTATCTCTAGGGGACCTTCAGGCCTGTGACTAGGAGGTGGAGGGAGACTGGGGAGGTCCCCACAGCCATGGGCCCCACATGCCATGACTTTTTTTTTTTTTTTAGTCTGCCCCAGGGAAGAAAGGGATACCCACACTGCCTTGGCCCCTGTTGGCCCCACCTGGCCTTGCCAGATTCCCAACCATGGGAACCAGCTGTGGGTGCTGTTGGCAGGGCAATTAAAACACCCAGTGGCTTCCAACACGGTTAATCACAGCTGCATTCATAGAGGCACCTTTCTCTGAGGATCTCCAGGCCCTCGCTGTGCATGATCTCATTCTACCTCTGGGATCCGCCACCCCGGAATACCACCAAGAGGCTTGTGCCAGGCAGAGAGTGGGTCAACAGCAGGTTAAGGGCAGTGCTGGAAAAAGCCAGGCTGCTGTCACCCACTTGGGCGGGCAGACATATGTTTGTTCTGGCAAAGAGAATAGGGACCTTCATACAATGCACTACATTTAAGAGGCCAGCCCACTATGAGCCAAGTGCTCCTAAACACCACATCAAGACCTACTATGTGCCAGGCCCTGCTGGATACCAGAAAAAACTATGAATAAATTCAGGTCCTGCTCAGGAGCCTCCACGCAGCAGGGCCGTTGGCCCTCCAGTGAACTGGAATAAGCGCTTAATAAGGTGCGTGTGAAGTCCTTTGAGGAGCACAGTTTGGGGAGTGGCTGGAACTGAATGGGGACCATGGGACTGTCGCCCATGGAGCAGATGACCTTTGAAGTGGACTTTGAGGAATGAGTCAGAAGGGAATTCCAAGCAGAGAGGGTGGTGAGGAGCTGTGATGAGGATGCTATGTAACGTGAATCCAAGCAAAGGAAATGGGGCTTAGTAGGAGAAGGAAGGCATAAAAGTCAGCAGAAGTTTCTAAGTGAGGGAGTGGACTGTGTTCGACAGATCATTCTGGCAATGGAGCAGAGGGGGAGTGTGGCCAGAGGAAGGAGGCTGGGTTGATGCAGTTTAGAGACACTTAGAGCCTTAATTTAAGATTGTGGCTGAAAACGCAGGCGCTAGAACTTGTTTGTGTGAGGGGACCGGAGAGGAATAAGTCAAGAGAATTGATGGGGACAGACTGGCCTTACCAGTCTGTCCCCCTCCCTGCCTTCCCCAGCTTGCAGTCCTACACCCTCTTCTCCGGCCTCAGCCAGGTGCCGTTTCACGGCCTCATTCCTCCCCCTAGAGGCTCCTAGAAGCAAAGCTGCTTTCTCCTCAGGGTGAATGGGTTCGTGGTTTCAAGGCCCCCTTAGTCAGAAGCCCCAGAGATGCCAAGTCAACCCCCTAGCCCTCCCCAGGCAGGGATGTGAGCCCCCTTGGGAGCTGGGCTAAAAAAAAAAAAAAATCCACGAATCAGGGCAGTGTCTAGACTGCTTGGTGACCTGCGTGGTGGGTGGGGGAGGGTCTCACGTCTTCCCCTTCTGTGGACACAGCAGCTGGAGCTGAAGAGCGACATCTACTGGGCCTGGGGTCCTCGTCCTGGCTCTGCCCACGCGTGACCTCGAGTGAGTCATTTTATATTGTTAAGCCTTAAGTTCCTCATCTGTAAAATAGGGATAAGATCACCCCTCTCAAAGGTGTTGAACTGTGGTCAGTAGTCTGACCGTATGATTTCTTGTCCAAACCAACTTTATTGTTTTCTTGAGCAAGCTGGGAAGTCTGGTGACCAGTGAAGTTGGATGTGAGTGATTGGAATACCGCAAAGCCCCGAGCATGTGTGCAGAGTTACTGCTAAGACAGCAGGTGCCTGGAAAAGCTGTCCATGTTCTCAGCCACTGCCTCAACCTCCCCCTCCTTCCTGGGCTGAGATCTGCCCTCTCCCTTTGGCAGGGGCCCCCTGTGGGCTCTTGCCCTCCAGCCAGCATCAGAGGCCTGAGAACGCTGGCCCTTCCTCCCCGTCCTGCCCATCTCCCTGATGGCTTCACTCACCGTGGACCTCGCCAACCCAAGAGATGCCCTCCCAGCACCCCCGGCCAGAGAAGTGAGAGGATGGGGACCCTGGAGTGCAGGGGTGGCTCAGCTGAGGGCCAGACACCCACCTGAAGGGAATCAGGAAGGGCAGGGCTGGCCCTAGCCCTGGGATGGAGGTTGGCCCAGCACCTTCACTGCCCTGGGAGCAGGACTGTGGACAAACTGTGCTTACCAGAGTGACAGTGGGGCCTATTTATAGCCCCAGCTGCTCCTCTCTGGCTCACAGGAGAGGGGGCAGGGTGGCTCCTCAGAGCAAGGGCGACAACCAGGCTGAGAGAACCCAGGTCTGCCCAGGTGCCACAGCCCAGACCCCTGGGCCCCTCCCCATGGCAGGGGAAACCTTCCCTTTCACCTCCTCCACGCTGCGCTCTCTGCGCCTGCAGCGGGAGTGGCTGGAGTGGGAGAACCGGCGGTGGGCCGCTGCCCAGCAGTGCCGGAGCCGCAGGTGCCCCCCAAGCCCCCTGGCCCGACTCCCTAGGCCTCGCCGCTGCTGCCGTGACCCAGTGGTCCACAATGCTCTGTTCTCCGGTGACCTGCGGCAGGTCCAAACCCTGTTCCAAGATGAAGAGGCTGCCAATATGATTGTGGAGACCGTGAGCAACCAGCTGGCCTGGTCAGCTGAACAGGGTACGGAGCAACAAGTGGGGACAGGAGAGGGCAGGAGAAGAGGGTGGGCCGGGGGCGAGGCACTCCCCTTTCCTCCAGACCACACACTCGGGTCCAGCTCCCTCCTGAACAGAGATGAGGTGAAGTTGGTGATTTGTATGTCTTTTCAGAATTAAAATAGTTTTTCCTGACTATGAAAATAATCACACACTACAGGTATATGCTAACAGTTTTTTCTCTGGATATATTTATCCATATGAATATTTTCTTCTTTTATAGAATATTATTACACTCTACATGCTGTTTTATAACCTGAGTTTTTTTTATGTAACATCTTTCCATGACAATAACTATAAGTCCACAAAACTTTTTTTTTTTAAGATTTATTTTATTTCTCCCCACCCCCTTGTTTGCATTTGCTGTGTCTGTTTGTTTTGTGCTGGTCTGCTTTTTAGGAGGCACCGGGAACTGAACCTGGAACCTCCGATGGGGGAGGGAGGCGCCTAATTGCTTGCACCACCTCCACTTCCTGCTTTGCTGTGTATCTCTCATTATGTTTTCCTCGTGTCTCTTGTTGCGTCATCTTGTTGCATCAGCTCACTGCACCTGCCCATTGCATCAGCTTGCTGTTGCTCATCTTTAGGAGGCACCAGGAGCTGAAGCTGGGACCTCCCTTGTGGGTAGGCAGGAGCTCAGTGGCTTGAGCCACATCCACTTCCCCATGTAACATTTTAAAGACATAAATTCTACTGCATGGATGTGCCATGATTGATTTAACTAGCTCCCAAATAGGTTGGGTTCCAGGTTTTTATTTTATTTTATTCTTTTACTATTTTTTAATATTTTTTTTACTTTTTTTTTTAAGATTTTATTTATTTATTCCCCCACCCACCCCATTGTTTGAGGTAGCTGTCTGCTTTCTGTGTCCATTTGCTGTGTGCTCTCTGTGTCTGCTCATCTTTTCTTTAGGAGGCACCAGGAACTGAACCCGGGACCTCCCATGTGGAAGAGAGGCGCTCAGTCACCTGAGCCACCTCAGCTCCCTGGTTTGTTGTGTCTCTCATTGTCTCTCCTCTTTGTGTCTCTTTTGTTGCATCATCTTGTTGCATCAGCTCGCCGCGCCTGCCCGCTGTGCCAGCTCGCCTTTTCCAGGAGGCACGGGGAACCCAACCTGGGACCTCCCATGTAGTAGACGGAAGCCGAGTCCCTTGAGCCATATCTGCTTCCCACTTTTACTATTTTAAATAATATGACGAAGACCTTTGTGCCCTTGCCAGCTGATTTCCTTAGGATAAATTCTGACTGGAGGATTTGTACACGTAAATCAAATACCCCAACTGAGAGCACCCTGCTCTTAATATCGACTGGATATAGCCTTGAACCCACCCATGGATTTGGGGGTGCAAAATCCTTGGGAGAGCTTATGCTCTTACACACACCACAGACCCCAAATTCCTACTTGCCTGCAACAGTTCAGTTAGAGAATGTGTCTCCACCCAGGCATCATCATCTTATCTTGTCCCTACATCATGTCCATCATTCCCAAAATGGAACTCAGCCTCTTCTTCCTTAATTTCAATACTAAACAAACAAAAAACAAGGGCTTTATCCAAGATTGAGGAACACCAGGGATTTAATTTGCTGCAAAGCTGACAATTTACCATTTGATATTAGGCATCTAAGAGTCTGGCTCATTTCCACAATTTGGGGTGCAAAACCAGTCCCATGCATAAAACTCTCTCCCCACTCTTCCTTTCCCCACCCCCAGCTCTCATTCTCCCCCTCCGCCCTTCCTCCATCCCGACCCCCCATCCTTCTAGAACTCCAAACTCCTTCAGTTCAGCTCCTTGACCACTCTCCAGATCCTGCTGTGCAGAGCTACCCTTAGGTCTAAGGCCAGAGCACCCAGTGAGCAAAAAGAGCCATCAACCCCATCAGCAGCTCAAAGCCCCTTAACAGGCTCCACCCTCCTCCTTCGTTGGCCCTTGCGGTTTTAAAGAACAATTTTTTTCAATGGCACACATACTATGTTTTGTTACAGATTGCCAAGCCATTCTAAAAGGCCCTTCCAATTTACAGTCCAACGCAAGCCTTGCGTGAGCCCCTTTCCACAGGCACAGCTTGGCACAGTGTCTGCGCTCAGCAAACCGTGTAGAGGGAAGGCTGGCATCAGCGTCCTTGCTCCCTGCCCTGCCCGCCAGTCTCCCCCACGGTGCCCCAACACTGCCTGCTCTCCCCAGGGTTCTGGGTGCTGGCCCCCAAGACCAAACATACGGCGCCTCTCACCATCGCTGTGGCCCGCGGCTACACCGACTGCGCCCACCACCTGATCCGGCAGGGGGCAGAACTGGATGCGCGGGTGGGGGGCCGGGCTGCCCTGCACGAGGCCTGCGCCCAGGCCCAGCCCGACTGTGTGCAGCTGCTACTGACCTTCGGCGCCAAGGCCAACGTGCTGTCCGAGGAAGGCACAGCCCCCCTGCACCTCTGCACGGCCCCCGAATCCTTGCAGTAGGTGCCCAGGGGTGAAGATGGTTTATGGAGGGAGGTGTGATTACATGTGGTATGTGTGTGTGCATGACTAGCCCACAGAGCCAGGAGCTGGGGAACTCGACCTCTCTCCACAGCAGTTCACAAAGCGTCTCTCCTCCCCTGGTCCTCACAACCACCTACGAGACATGTCCTCATTCTAAGGATGAGAAAAACCAAGGCTCAGAAAGGTTTAGTGACTTGTCCAAGGCCACATTGGCTAGGTCCAGGGGGCAGAGAGCCTGCTGCTTTTTGGGAAAACCCTGTTCCAAC